>OY987245.1:16943165-17100685 GCA_963920765.1 Ulota crispa
GTCAAAACTCATTTGGTCCAAAATAGAAGGTAGTCAACCATCACCAATTTTTTTAGATGAGCCACTTGTATAGTACCCCTCACTATGTTTACGTTCAGGCATGTTTTGCCATTCAATGGACTTTCCATAAACTAGTGTAAAATTTGCATTTTCTTGCTTTGCATCATGGTTTTGTATTTTTTATGCAATTCCGTTCAAGCACACCAAATTTTAGTTCCAAAAAATCAACATTCTTTTTTTTGGTAAATTGTTTTGTATTAAAATCATGGTTTGACATAAAATTTGATTGAAGAAAATTGGTGATGAATTTTTGAGATCTGATTGCACATATATGTAGGAAACATCCATATGCACATCTTTCATGCTAAGAAACCCCCCCTTGAGTAACAAGAATTTGATCTACAAAAGATTCAATGAAACTTGTGATAGGCCCAAATTTTGCAAAATACATATATATATATATATATATATATATATATATATATATATATATATATATATATATATATATATATATATATATATAAACTAGTTATTCATCAAGTAAACAAAATCTTATGTTTAGAGATACAAACTTAGTTACAAGATTTGAGTCAAACAACAAAATCTAAATTTCATAAAAAAATACATATTGTACAAAATTTGAGCCTATCACAAGTTTTATTGAATCTTTTGTAGATCAAATTCTTGTTACTTAAGGGGGATTTTCTTAGCATGAAAGATGTGCATATGGATGTTTCCTACATATATGTGCAATCAGATCTCAAAAATTCATCACCAATTTTCTTCAATCAAATTTTATGTCAAACCATGATTTTAATACAAAACAATTTACCAAAAAAAAGAATGTTGATTTTTTGGAACTAAAATTTGGTGTGCTTGAACGGAATTGCATAAAAATTACAAAACCGTGTTGCAAGGGAGAAATTGCAAATTATACACTAGTTTATGGAAAATCCATTGAATGGCAAAACATGCTTGAACGTAAACATACTGAGGGGTATTGTACATCATACGCATGAAATGACTTAATACGCATCACCTCTTTGTGTGCATATCCCTTAAAATAACTTTTCACCGTTTTGATGCTATAAGAGAGGTTTCACTGTGTAACTAACTATCTATCTATCTATCTATCTATCTATCTATCTATCTATCTATCTATCTATCTATCTATCTATCTATCTATCTATCTATCTATCTATCTATCTATCTATCTATCTATCTATCTATCTATCTATCTATCTATCTATCTATCTATCTATCTATCTATCTATCTATCTATCTATCTATCTATCTATCTATCTATCTATCTATCTATCTATCTATCTATCTATCTATCTATCTATCTATCTATCTATCTATCTATCTATCTATCTATCTATCTATCTATCTATCTATCTATCTATCTATCTATCTATCTATCTATCTATCTATCTATCTATCTATCTATCTATCTATCTATCTATCTATCTATCTATCTATCTATCTATCTATCTATCTATCTATCTATCTATCTATCTATCTATCTATCTATCTATCTATCTATCTATCTATCTATCTATCTATCTATCTATCTATCTATCTATCTATCTATCTATCTATCTATCTATCTATCTATCTATCTATCTATCTATCTATCTATCTATCTATCTATCTAAAACAATACATATACATATATATATATATACATATATATATATATATATATATATATATATATATATATGCAGACATACATACATACATACATATAAATTGCCCAAACATAGTGTATAAAGTTTGACTCCTCTTAGAATGTGATTTGAGAGCTCAACTATTTTTTTGTTTTTGACAATTGTATACCACGTTTTATTAGTTACACACTTGCAAAACTTCACAAGTTGATGAAACTTTTAGTAAAAGATTTTCCAGAGATGCCCAAATTGCTCAAGCTGCCAATCTTCTTTTGGTTAATATAACTTTTAAAGTTATGCATCTAATTGAGGAAAAAGTTACATTTTTACTTAGTAGATGCATATTTACATCTTGTATAACAATTTTGAGAACATCTAATAAAAAGTAATTTCAAATGATCCTACTTGAGTTCTCAAGTGTTTGTTGAATGAACACTTAGTTCTTTAGGAATTAATGCACCACAATGACATCTTTTAGATTGCTTGAAATGAGGTTTGTTTAGAGCACAATAATGTTGAGATGTTAGTTTTTTTAAGGTTGACTAAGTTTGTAACGGGATATTGAGCAGATATGGAGTTATATAGCTATTTATGGAGTGTCGACTATTGTATATTGAAACTGCTATAACCTGCCATCAACTTTTTTGTTTACCATGATATTGCAATATGTACTTGTCATATTAAACATTTTATCATTTTGCTAGGATAACTTCTATTTTTTTTTCCTCCTATGAAGTTAGGATGTTTTTTGTGGACAAAGTCACATTATTTTCTCTACATTAATCCACTAAACTATAAACTACCTCATATTTTATCACAACAATTTTGTAACAATCTTAAAGGTTGTAACCACAAATTACACCACTTGTACCAACATTCCACTATTTCAATATTATCCAAGTATAAGTTTTTTGAAATATGTTAAAATTTTCTACACTTTGTTTTATAAAGAATCATTTTGATTAAAAACAAGCAAAATTAAGGTAGTTCCAAATGTTGTTTTAAGGAAGAACCTTTGTATATGTTCTTGCATAAAATTATTATTCAGTCAAAGCGTTATCTCCAAGAACTTCAATTTTTTAATTGCAAAGAAGTATAAGATTTGCAAAGTTGTAAGAAATATGATTTATTTTAGAAGACATGGATAGTTAGTTGGTTTAACGTGATTGCATTAATATTAACAATATAAAATGCGTATAGTGAGTTTTTAGGGGGAAAAAATTTATTTTTGCATTTTGATGTATGCAAATTTTGTTGTGCAGATTATTTATTGCCACATAGCATATTTCAAGTTATAAAACAAAGCTTATTAGTGACAAGTGCTTGTGCTGCTTACAATTAAGTCACATTCAACAAAAACACTAGACCTTTCATAATAGTGGGTATATCATTGTAAAAGATACCATGTGTTTTTTAAGATTTCTTGGCTAGGTATATTATGACAATGTTGATTTTGAATTTTAATTGTTTTTTTTAAAGCAAATAATAAGAATTATTTGAATTTATGGCATTTAGTTTAAGACTTCTTTTGTGTATACACAAGAAATAGAACTTATTATGCAAATCTATGAAAGAATCATATGATTTTCAAGTGTTTATTGCTTTGTGTTTTCTTCCGGTATAATCCAAGAAAGCAATAATATGCTACTAAAAAGTGATAGACAATACAAATATATTTTTTAACTTTATTGTGATCTTGACATAGTCTTTGTTAAAATTAACTACAATCCTATTCATTGGCATTTACAAAAAAAATCAAGATACAATCACACTCTTTATACAAGTTTCTAAGAACTTAAATCAATCTGAGCCCAGAACCTTATTATTATTTTTCTTTATCTATTTTCTTATATTACTCACTTCTCTAATGATTACATACACACTTATCAAGAACATAGGTTTAGCAACAAATGTATAAGTGGCATTTGCTATTATTGACACTGTTATATATTTATTTAGTCATTTTTAAAACACAATGAAGATACAATTATATAAAAACCCCTCTCATATAAATTTACACTACATTTATTTGAACTATATAACTTAAATCTGATCAAATTTAATCTTATGTCATGAATAATTTATCCACAAAAATTTTACATGCAACATAGATCATGTTTTTCAAACAAATACTAAAGAAACGTTTCAAAAAACACATATATTTAAAAAATAACTTTTAAAATAACACTTATTGTATTTGATAGAAAATATTTGCAACAACTGTAACATAATTGAACTATTACATGTATTGTAATTTGTCTTTCACTATCCATCTACAATACTAGCTAAAATCAATTAGACATATTTGATTTATTACGCTGTATCATTATAACCACTAATTTGCAGTATATATGTATATGTATATTCTTCTTATATATAAGCTGCTAGTATCTCTGATGTTATAATAATATGCTTGCTTGGGATAGAAATCTTATCAAAATTTTATTGTCCTAAGCTTTCACGCAGTCACAATTGCATCAATAGTCATCCACTGTGGTTCTAAGAATGCATCTCTTAAATCCGGTTGCCACTTCTTTGGAGGGGTTGTCTTTCATCCGTTGTATGATCCTTCTTGTCCATTTCTTTTTTTTACAGGCTTGTATCACTGCAACAAGATTTTTTTATAATTTTGAGATCCCATTTCAAAAATTCGATCTAACTTAATCAATTTCAACCATATGGGATCCGCACTATCAACGGAAGGTTTCATGATTATAAAATATCATTTTTTGCAATTTTTGTTAATACAAAATGGATGACCTAGAAACAATGACCGTTGTCGGCAATGTAGATTTCATACTCTTCATTGTCTTCATCAATAAGTGTTTGCATCTCTGCCTGTTATGTAATATCAATTTTTTGCCTTATTTTTTGCTAAAAATCTTTTACTAATACATTGCTTTCAACATATGCATTAGAGATGGTAGCTTTCATTCTCTCTCAATATGCAATCAACATGGCATATTTCTTCCTACACTTGCTGGTTGCGTTCGTATTTACTATACCTCTCTAATTTTCAATGAATCTAGCAATCTCTTTCTTCATGTGTTCTTTGCTTCTAAAAGATGATTATAATACAGTTTGTGATTGCTCTCATGATAAAATTGAATTTCCATGCTTATCTTTTTTCCATAATTTTATGCCTAATTGTGGTAACCACTCTTCATTTGTATTATGCAATTTATATTGCATAATATACCACCCACCTTCTCGCATGGTGAATACAAATTGACACCATTTTGTATAACCTATCAATTGATCATTGCATATATAAATATAATCTGCAATGAATGACTTGAAATCCGAAATCTCTTCAATGAAATGTGGTATCATCGATTATTTTTCCAACTCCATAATGGAGTTTATAAGTAGAGGTAATATGTGATAATCATTCTTGTGCAAGTCCATGCTCCATCTGCCAAATAGCGCATTAATGTCGTCAAGCGTATGATCCACGACTATAAAATATACTTTGATCTCATTAAAAAAAAAATTAGTCACCAATAATGACAAAAAATACATGATAAATTTATTTTTCTTATCTGTCTAGCAATTGTCTAATTGCACGTGCAAAACAAATAGCAGATTCTTTGAGTTCACAAAAGAACGCGTCGTAAAAGAGGAAACTTTGTTCACCTTGGAAAAGACTAAATGAGTCTCTGTATATTAGATCTTGCTCTAGATCTTGTAATAGCTTGCATATTGAACCAATAATTTAGTTATAATTTTCCGAAAATTTGTCCAAAATGAAATGTGCGTATTTCTCATCACCGTGTTCTTAAGTAAAAATATCCGTCACCGACACTAGTAGTTTTTGTAATTTATCAGTAGCTTTTGTTTTGTTTGCAAAATATGGAGAAGTTGCTTTGGAATGGTCCATTTTGTTGTGCATAATTGTTAAAACTTGATCAAAAAAAATTATGATAAAGCTCTGCTAGAATAATATTGGTTTCTAGCAGTCTCCTGCTCATATAAATGTGCCACATATTTGTTATGACATAGTATCCATGCGGGTGATCGAACGACCTGTGCATTTTGCACATTCAACAATTTGTCACAATGCCCACATTGTGCAAAATTATCTCTTGAGTGTTTAACAACAAAATCAAAAAAATGTTTTTTCAAATGCGCTTACATTTTGATTGTGATATCAATTTCTATCCCGCATTAGCTTGATCCTGAAAGCCAAAAATTACATAAATAAGATATATAAATACATTTAGATTGATCACCTTGACAACTATGGATAGTGCACCTTATTTTTGAAGAGCACATTCTCTCCAAAAATAAGTTATATTATCAATGGTAGTCATAGAAATTGTGCTATATATGATAGTTATAGACTTTATAATAATAAAATTTAGAACTAGATGACGCAATTTGGCAATGCATCTTACTAAAAATAAGATACTCATCATTCTAATGATCACAAACAATTATAAATAAATACAAAGCCCTTCCATTAGTCCTTAAATTTTCAAGAAAATAATTGCAAAGAAAGGACTCTCAATTTTGCAAAGAAAATTTTTCTTCAAAATGATATATTCATCTATTCAAAACAATTTGATGTTTGAAAAGAGACCAACGTTGATAATTCCATTTTAAAGATAGGTTTTACATTATAAAATATAATGCAGACCTTGAATCTCTCATCTTGAATTGATGAAAAATAAGTCGCACACTCCATTTCGAAGAAAATTTATTTTCCAAAACAAAAGTTTGTTTTTTATTATATTTTCTAGGTCTTAAAACAACTATGAAATGGCTGCTTCATTTTAGAAATTGAATGCTCCCTAGAATAGTCAGTTTAATGTTTTGATCATACTTATTCATGTAAACAAAAATTTAGAAGTACATATTCCTTTTGGCAGAGCAATTGCCTATTAATTTAGATTGTTCACCCTTTTGAATTCTTTGGATGGTCTTTGAATGGAAGTAAGAAGAAGACTCACCCTTCTGGAAAACAACTGCTCTCCAGAATGTGGACAATTACATATTCAAAGTGTTGTTGCTAAATCAAAAATGTTATTATTATAAAATTATTTATTAGAAATTCAATTCATAAATTCAAATAAATACCAAATGTTGATATTTGTATTGCAATACTTGCATACAATACACCAACTCCATTTCCTCACAGCATGCGGTCCTATTATTTTATGGGCAGATATATTAGGCAAATTCAAATGCTGCCCACCTGCCTGTAGGCATAAGATTTTTAAAAATGAAACTTAGATTTGCATGAACGTGAGAAAATGACATACCTATAGGATTCAATTTACCTCAAAAAGCAAAATGAATACAATTGAAAGTGCGCTTCTTGCAAATAAAAGCTGCTCCAATCTGCTATCATCTCTTCTAATCACCAAAAGTTCAATCTAATATAGGTCACCAAAATCGCACATTTTTAAATAAAATCAAATATGTAACATAAAACAATTATATGTTCATTGAACATGCAACATATAACCTCACAATAAATGAAAAATATATTTTATCACGGAAGACCATTTAAAATAAATAAACATTCTACAAAAAAAAATTATAAAATAGAATGAGATTTAATTTTCAAGACACATTTTACTATAACATGCACACATTCACTAGATAAAACTATATATAAAATTTAAACAGACATGTAAAAATATCATCAATTCATAATAATTACAAGTACAAATTATAATATTATAAAATAAATAAAATTGAATTAGAAACAAACATAAAAATTAACTATAAATAACTATAGAAAACAAAATTAAGTGATAATATTTAAAAACAATGTTTTTTTCAAAATGAATTTTTATAGTTTTCATTCCAATTTTGTATTTAGTGAATAAAATCATAATTAATAATAATTCATTTATTAATATACGTTTGTGAAAAAATATATGAAATTTTGAAAATGTGGACATTTTTATAATAACAAAGATCTAAAATTTGAAGTGTTCAAGAAAAACACAAAGTGTTCAAGAAAAACACAAAGTGTTCAAGAAAAATTCAAAGCGTTTAATTGTAATAGTGTAGAAAATCAATAAAAGTTCATTAACTACAAGTGAACCAACAACTTCTTCACAATTTTACAATGTATTTTGTAAAGATCATGATTGACAAAGTACCATTTTTATGGAACTCCATTACATTTTCAGATGAGATTCAAAAACAATTGTTGAACATCTAGAATATCGGATCGCTTACTTTGAAATTAGTCAACCAATTTAAAGCAAAAGCCACCTGCACACGTTTAATCTTATAACAACTATCTCTACTATGGCTTGCAGAAAAGGTATGCAACTTCCTTACTATAACTAAAACTGTATCATTTTATTTCTTTACATAGATTTTATCAAACTTTGGTTATGTTTATTTTTAAATGATTTTTTATTTTTTTAATCATAATTAGTCATTTTTGTACTTTTTTAATGTATTTAGAAATTATGAAAAACAAATAACATGATTATTCAAAATTACCTCAAAAAGATTTGATAAGACAATTAAATCAATCAATCAATCAATCAATCAAATATTCAAATATCACATAAATATAGTGCATGTATTTCATGCACTAAATTCTATTTAAAGATTTTTTAAACTATTTTAGAAATATACACATGCATGTTTTAATATCTTAATGAATTAATCACACACTTTTATACAATAAATATTATTGCAATTTTTGTGAATAAAATATGAATTTATTGCACAATCATATTTTATATATTTTAATTTGATAATAATTTAATAATTTGTAAATCCAAATCTTGTGATGCGTTAAAATTGGGTCTTGTACTTTTGTCAAGTTGTTTCTATTTATATTATTACATTTTTTATTTGCATTATAATTGTATATTTTTTGTATTATAGAATTTTTTGTTATTGAAAATTCAGATTTATATTCCATTAATTTTTTGAAAATTCTAAGTTAATTAAGTTAAAAATACAAAAGTATTATTGATATATTTCACAAATAAATAAATACAATTATGATATTTTTGTGATTCACTATATCAAATTTATATAAGCAAAATTTCTACTATTGGAATCTTTTAATCTTAAAAATATAAAAATGAGATTCATAATTGTCTATAAAAAAATCAAATAATTTGTTCAAATCCTTGGAAAAAATTATAAATAATAGTTTTGTTTAAATTTTTAAGGTTTTAATATTATAATTCAAATTAAGTGATTTTAATCAAAATTAGATTGCATTTGTTAGAAAATAGTCAATACAAGTATACATTTTTTTAGAAAGTAGAAACTTGTGAAAAACATACATGGAATGATTATGCAATAATAGAAGTTTATCAAGCACAAGTTTCAGCAACCTTTTGCCATAAATTAAATTTGCATTCACTCACTTGTTCATAACATCCCAAAATCAATGTCTACAATGTATTGCACTGCTTTGCAAGCATTTGGAAATAATAGCATTCCACAAATTAAAAGAAACTAAACGTTGGTAATACACAATTTCACAATATATAGGTAAATGCAACAAGCTTTAGGGACCAAAATTAATCCCAAAAAATATTTCTAATTCTTCTTTGTTTTGTTTAACAATGATATCAAAACTAACTTTTTGGTACAAATGCTACGGACCAAAGCCAAATTGATAATGGTATGCAATTCCTAACTTTTTAAAATTCTGATAGGCTTGAATGAAGTATCATAGGATTTTAGATCACTAAACCCTTTCACATTGTTCCTACTTCTTCTAGTAAGTTACGTAAGTTAACAAGACTCCAAGCTACACAAACTTTAGCATTGTAACACACACTTTTGACTTCCTTAAAATCAAAAAAATATACAATGCAATTTTTAGATGTGTGACATAAAATTTACCTACAAGTATACAATACAAGGTTGCTTATGATGTTGTAGCAACTCTAGAGATTGAAAAGACAGTAGTTGTTGCAATTCTTTACAATAGTTGCAAGCCCTACCTTGGTAATGCTCATGCCACCATGATGATTGTTTGTTTTTTCTAGCAATGCGCACACGCTTGCCAACATTTGCCGTGCTGCAACCACCACCTAAAACCAACAATCTCCGCAAAGCAAGATCACAGTGATCAAGTCAGATTGGCACTAAAATTCTACAATTAAAGGCTAAGCTCATGCGACATAGTAAAAGAAACGGATGTCCAGAGAAAATAAAAACAAGTTGTAAACCAATTGGAGGGAAAGTTAGAAGACAAAGTTCACTTCCTAGGAACGTGCTAGCGTTCCTAGGGCAAGAACGCCATCTTTGTGTGGCCACCATTTGAGAATCATGATGGTACCATCAGATTTTTGGATTTTGGGAAGGTACAATATTCAATGTTGCATGATGTGGATTATGAGATAATTTTTAATGATTAAGGTGAAAGCATCTATTCTTACCATTGCCCAATATGCAACTTCTAAAGGACTTAATCCATTTTGAAATGGTCAAACTTCATGTTTAAGCTAAATTTTGCCAAGTGTGTTCAAACAATAATTTCATATTTTTATTGCCTGAAACTATAAACAATATGTCATTGTAAGAAATTTCAATTTGTTTTGAAAGAAATAGTAATTTTTCTCATTTTTTAAAATTTTAAATGAACATGAATAAGTTAAATTAGCAATAAAAATCCAAATTACTTAGTTTTTTTTCAAGAGGTACAAGCAACATTAATGATTAGCTTGAGAAAATTTTAATTGGTTATTTTTCTTTATACAATAAAAACATCTAGAACTAAGAGTTTAGTCAAATTTGACTATGAAACCTAGTTTATCCATACATTTAATTAATGTATAAAATTTTGATATACTTTTGTTGAAAGACACATTCATTGTATTTTTATTTTTGATAAATTTGATGGAAAATTTGAATTATTGTGATTCTTTAAAGTTGTATGTGGAAATAAAATTATATCAATTAGAAAATATATACATATATATATATATATATATATATATATCAAAAAAAGTTGTAGTTTCTACCACAAATAAATTGTAGAATGATAAACACAATTTTGTAGTTTAACTTTACTATGCAACTTAAGAATATAAAATATGAATGAAAAATACACCATATTGTGTTATTTGGATTCTAACTCTTGACGCTTTCAATGGCAATAACTCTTTCAATTTTTGACATTTTTTGAAATAATTTGATGGAATAGAAACAAAACTTTTTAAGCTTCATTTTCTTAGTTTGAATCATGTCAATCCAAGATACGTTATTGACAATAACATCTAATGATAGTATAGAATAGGTTGAGATTGATAATATAATGCATTGCAAATTTAATTATGATATTATATATGTATATATATAGATATATATATATATATATATATATATATATATATAGGAAATTGCTAAAGCCACACCCAATATTGCTAATGCCACACCCTAAGGTGACTTTTGAGCATGAATTATGAGAATTTGATGTTGGTTTTTTAAATTTGGATGAGAAGAGAAGGTTTCACCTTTATCATTCTAATTCTATATTCAAAAAAATTGGAGGTGTTCAAATTTGAAACTAAAAATACAAGACTTTTGAAACATTTAAAGCAAAAAATATTCCAAAAAATAGAAAAGGTGCAATAAATATTCTACAAAAAACCAAATTTGTTTTTCTTTCTTTCAAGAAGGTGGTAATGCCTTGATTGAATGAATGATGGATCACTTGAATAAAAAAACTAGCATTAAATTTGCAAAATACATGCTTATAAAGGTGTGGCGTTAGCAATTTTGGGTGTGGCTTTAGCAATTCCCTATATATATATATATACACACTAGTATACGCATCCATTGTACCAACGGGTTGACAAGGTGATGTATGGCCTAAAGCTATAATGTTGAATGATTTCATTTGTCACATGTGATACAACATGATTATAATGTAATATCCTTCACAAGTAACTTTGATTCTTTCTAACTAAGGTTGAAAGGTGCACTTACATAACACTTCTAGATTAACTAATACCTTAACCTTTGAGCGGCCCGGCGCCCCATATATTGCCTCTTACTATTTTCAATCCCTGTTTTGAGGGACTAGATCTAATTTTTTGGTCGTACTTTACACAACAATTATGAAGGCATTCAAGTTGTACATGCCAATGGAGTAATGGCAAGGAAAGTCAAATGTTGTACAAGTGCTACAAGAGATTTGATTGGGTGAAAACATCATATGGAGAGTGGTGGCACCATACGAGGCGTGCTAGCAAGCAGCGTTTTACAGGCTACAACCTGTCAATATCCCTTGCAAGCTTCCTTGTGTAAGCTTTGTGGTAGAGGGAAAGTTGTTGGCAAGGGTTCAAGCATGTTCTAGACCCTTATTATGGCAACCGTCACCAACTGTGCCAATAATTTTTTTCTATGCAATAGCCATTTGAAGCCCTAAAACTTGACATAAAAAGAAGTGCAATTTTCAAAAATTTACAAGTGTGAGCGTTCACATCTAATCTTGCTACTCACAAAATTTGAGATGAATCCAGGGCTTATAGAATTTTGTAAAAATCATCAAATAGCAACGACCTACCCAACAATGAGATTTTGTTATCACATGTTGTTTGATCAAGTGTTATAATCTCCCATCTCTTGCTGTAAATTGTTCCCAAAATTTGCAAACTATTTTCTAAGTAGGTGCTCCACTACTTTCAATGGTCACTTTTTGTGGATCATCCAATTGACCAAGATACAATGCATTAAAGTGGTCAATCTCCAAAAACCCCGATTTTTGTGAAAATAGCCTGGGCGCTCAAGGGTTAACTTCAAAACTCCTTGAAATTACAAAAGTCCTCCAAAAAATATTTTTTTAGGATAGAAGAGATATGATTTTCACTTCCCACGTTGATTCTATATATGTGCAAACTAACTTGAATGTATGAACTAAGATAATTCTACCTTAAGGAAGAAATTTTTCCAAACTTTGATTTCTAAAAGAGCTAGCATCCATTGGGTGGATGGTGGATTTGTGCAAAAGTGTGTTTATAGGAGCTTTATATGAAACAAGTGCAGTACGTTCAAATATGCTTAGAAAGTAATTTTGTATATTCTTCATACATGTGACTAGTTGGAACATTAGGTGCTTCATGAATTTATTTTCAAAGCTCTAAATTAGTTTATATAGAGATGGAGAAGAAAAAAATTGCAAGAATGAACATCTCAATACTAAACTTCTTTTTTGGCCAAGTTTTTTTTCCGCAAAACCTCCAAATCTGGATGCTTCATACCCTACACTCTTAGGGCTTCTCCACTTGACCTTGAAAACTTCATCACAAGGACACATCGAGTTTCTTGTTTTCAATGTTAATCACTTGTTTCCCTCACCATTCCCACTAGCTTGATTAATGTTCAACAAATGACAAGTCTCTTTGTTTGCAAAGCAAATAGATTTTCCATCATTGAATATTCAATCTAAAATAAAAATTGATACATGAAAGAGTTGTTGTGCATAAAAAATTATAATTTTTTCAATGTCAAGAAAAACATTTTGACAATTCTTTTGCATTGATTGTTCCCTTTTCATCCAAAAATCTCCCCAACCTAATGTTTTTTGGTACGGCTAAAGATGCTCTCAGGGCATCTCTTGCAGCACGCTTTCCAAGCCCTGGAAAAATGAGGTTTCATGGGGAGAATGACGCAAACCTTCACGGCAAGGCTTGAAGTTCTCCTGCAGCCTTGAAACCTTCCGGACATGCACCTGCGTTACAACAAATTGCACAAGTACACTTGGCTATGAAGTGGGGTCATGCGTGAACAATGGGTGAACAATGTTTGAATAGTGCTTGACAAGGACTGTGAAGGAGACCTAGAGAAAGCTTGAATTTGACAAGAACGAGGCTCAATTTGAAATCCCTGTGACTTGCACAAGGACGCATTACATGCTGTTGGGGACTTGAAAGGCAAAAACCGTTATAGCTAGGGAGCGCGGGGCTAGTTTGACATGCTGCAGGAGATGCTCTTAAAGGTTAAAAGTGTTTGCATCAGAAGTCTGCCGTAACCAGCTGTATCGTGACACGGATAGGATTTCTTTAACAGTATATTTGAAAACAAGGTCGTATGTAAAAATTCAAAGTACAACCGACTAAATAAATATCCTATTCCTTTTGTGCAGTGCACGATTCAATCAGACCGCACCGGGCTCCTCCATGTATCGAAAGAACAAAGACGAAAAAGAAAAAAAAGGAGAGAGAAAGGAAAGAAAGTACATAGAGGGCTTTTTAACCCTTGAACGACCATAGGGCATAGTATATATGCTAACATGTAATTGTCATCTGCTACTAGTATGGAATTTTAATTTGGGATCTCAAGTAGTTCACTAGAATTGTATTGATCTATTTTCCAACTTTTTTATTGATCTCAAATGTAGTAGAGGTGTGTGGATCCATTTCAAATACTAGAAAAATACCCCGTATTGTACTGGTCGGAAAGGGCCTCTCGGTTGTTTAAGGGTTAAAAGGGAATTGATATGTGCACATTGGGGTTGATACAATATATGCACACCTTTGAGGTAAATGATAGATTTCTACCATGAAAAAGCTAAGTTTGAGAATTTTGAATTTAGATTTGGAGTGATAGACCATGATTCACTCTGGAACCATTAAAAAGGTTGCAATTGAATAACATCCAATGAAAAAGCTTAGCTTCAGAGAAAAGTGCTACTTTATTTTTGTTTGTAAAAAAAGATAAGCTTTTTCATTGGATGTTGTTCAATTACAACCTTTTGTATGGTTCTAGACTAAATCATAGTCCCTCAATTCAAACTTGAATTCAGAATTCTCAAATTCAACCTTTTCATGGTAGATATCTATAATTTACTCCTCAGGGGGGTGTGCATAAGGTACAAACACCCATAAGCATTAGTGTCTCCATATTCCATAACCATCACCTCTAAAATCTTGGAAAATTTGTAGAAGTAAATAGATGTAATTACAAGGATGTACAACATGTGAACATGAAACCTTAGTGTTGGTTATGGGTACAATGGCAACTTGCTCTTTAAAAATTCACAACTTATTCTTACAGTATCCAAATAATACATTCAAAAGTACAAACTCATTATTTTGATGTTGCTAACAAGATCCTATAATTTACTAGGTGTTTATTAATAGTCATCATGTTCAAAACCCTTAAACTAACGCTTATGGGTGTTCCTACCTTATATCAACCTTGGGTGTGCACATATCAATTCCCTTTTCAAAACGCAGTTATTAGGGAACATTTAACCCATGAACATCACGAAAGCCCTTTGCGGCCATATGTATGGTTGTATTTACAAACGTATTTGAGCTACTCTGAGAGCATTCCAATTTTTTTATGCACCCACCGTCATACAACCCTTCAATAGGGGTAGTCACAGTTTGTTTTGGCCGTTCTCCATCTTCACAAAAATCTGACGTGCCACGTTGTCCGCGAGTGGCGCAAGGCCATTTTTGTGAAGATCGAGAAAAAAAATTCTCCTCCCCCAAGCGTGGAGAGCATGGATTGAGAATATTATTTGCGTGAGAATTCTTACCCTGTTCCATTGTTTACCTGCTCGTGAGTTGCTTTCCACCCTTGCTTTTTCTGCCCCTCCAATTGGTGGTCGTGTTGCCTTCCTCTAAGTAAACATTCTCCATTCTTCATTTGTCATTCTCCATCACCCATAAAAGGGGTGTCACACCTCCTTCCATGCACTACAAGAAAAAGGGCCATTTTTGACTAAGGATTTTGATTACAAAAAAGACTAACACGACTCAGAGTAAATGACTAGTCAGATGACCACATGTAGTCATAAATAATGTAATTAGTCATGAATGTAGTCATAAATAATTTAATTTATGACTACATGTAGTCATAAAATAAATTATTTGCCTCATACTAGACCAGTCAAATACTCTGAGTCATTGTATCGTTTTGGTAGTCAAAATCCTTAGTCAAAAAGAGCCATTTTTCTTATAGTGATGAAGAAGTGCTTCCATTGGCTCATACATTCACTCAACCATTTCTCAATCTTCACAAAAATCTCAATCTTAAACCAACTATAACTACCCCTAATATGTATGATTGTAACACTTAATTTCCAACTGATTCAAACTTCTGAATATTAGTTGCGACAATATTTAGGACCGTAGCTCCAGAGCCCAAGGGCCCTTCACGGGTTAAAAGCCCCGCGCATTTTCTGCTCGGTCCGTCGTGGCGGGCGCGGGAGCACTCACAAATATCCGATCCATCGAAGACCGGACCAGTTATGGACCGGGGCGAGAGGTTGATGCTCCGCCATTGAAGTCTAGGTACCGACAAGAAAATTCAGGTAAGTCGTGCGGAGCAGCCCAGGCTCTGCGCCTCCATTTCCCTTCCCTTCTTCTCCTCAAGATTCACACTTCTCTTTTAACCCCTAAATGCCCAAGCCCTATTTGAGCTTCTTGGACTTGCCATGAAACTGAACAATCAATCAACCTCTTCATGAATTTCATCAAGTTTTTTTTCAATTGTAACAGTACAAATTTAAGCTAAACATGGTAGGGATTACATGGAAAAAGAAAACACAACAATATTACTTATGATTTGAAAGATTATAATGTTTGGACATGAGGGTGTTAAAACTGCAAAAGTAATTTAACTTCTTCCAATCCTCATTTCACATATCAAATCCAAAACGTTGGTCATCATACAAATATGAGGTTTAAGGTCATTACACGTTTACCTCAAATCAATTTACAACTTTGAAAATCTACTTGTACATTATTTTTAAATGGATTTCTAATGTGGATTTTTCTCCAAGCTCTAGTGTATTTGAGACTCAATTTCAAGATCTTCCAACACTATAAAACTCAAAATTGCAATGGATACCCTTGTACAAAATCTCAAGTAGAAAAATCATCAACTTTTATTTTCAAAATCAGATTTTTGATATTGAATTGCAAAAAAATACTGAAAATAATGATTTGATAGGGTTTTATCCATCTTCAAAGTTTCCTCGCGACCCAAATCTGGTCGCTTGGGCATTTAGGGGTTAATCTCCGCTCCATCTGACACGCCAATTTGTGTGCATCTCACGTCTCCGACTCTCCGACTCTCCGCTATGTCCTACTAGATTCTCCTCTGCTTTTGTCGTTCGAATTTCCAGATTATTTATGCTGAAGAAAAGTATGATGATGGAGTCTTAAGAGAATTTCATCAAGAAAGATCTCGGCACCTTTCACAATGGTGGAGTTGTACTACTACGATTATCCCTGGCCATTCCACAGCACGACGCCGCTTCTCCTCGATCAGTCCACGAATTATGTAAGTTTTCTTTCGTTGATGCGTATCATTTCGTTGAATCTTTTCAAAATATTAGTTAAGATGAAGTGAGGATGTGGCTTTACTGACGATTTTGCTTTTGTTTATGCGTGCAGTGGCTTTCATACACTAATCTAGACTATCTCGACATCGTGCGGCAAGACGCGTTGAAGCAGGGGAAGAAGGACTCCGAGAAAGGCAAGGAGAAGGGAAAAGAGAAGGAGGAGAAGAAAGAGGAGAAGGAGGAGAAGAAGGAGGCGAAGAAGGACGACAAGAAAGTACAGGTAATTTGAATCTGGTTTTAGATGTGCTGCTTTGGAGTTTTCTATCAATGATCGTGCAGTTTCTTTGTGAGTTTTGGATTACAGTACGCAGTACTCTTAGAAGAAACTTCGGTTCGATCATGACTTGTTTGCGAAAGAGTGCTTGCGCTTGCGCATTTTTGTAGCAGTGCTAATTCAGTTGGAGCTTACGGTTTTTCAATCTGTGATGCAGCTCATCGAGATAAAGGTATATCTGTGCTGTGAATCGTGCGCTCGTAAAGTGAGGAAAAAACTCGAGAATATGAAAGGTATTAAGTACTTAAATCTACTTCTCGCCAAATTGCTTCGAATTCGTACTGTCCTTGCTAATTCCTTGTTTAGAATCGCAGTAAAGGAGACAAGGTTTCTCTACTGATTTTGTTTTTCTTGATCGTTTTTGGTAATTTTGCCAGGGGTAGAGAAGCCTGTGATTTGTGACTTGTACAACATGAAGGTGTCCGTCACAGCTACTGCGAAACCGGAGGACGTTCTGAAAACGGTGAAGCAGGTGAGGAAGGATGCAGAGTTTTGGCCTCAGAAAAAGAAATAAATTGAGTTTGAATAGACGTGTTTTGTGTACATACCTTCTGTTGTTAGAATGAGCTTTAAAATTGAAGCCTCACGGAGTTTTACTGTGCAGTAATGTTGTACAGTACATGCTCTTCGTAGTGGTGTAAGACATCGGGAACTAGTGATTGTCAGGAATCAGCAACTGATTGGTGTTATGAAGACATCTGAGTGATGTCGTATCTTCCTCGTTGCCTGCATGGTTGTATATAGTTACTCTACTTCGGAACTTGAAAAGCGTACGGAACGAAGGTATTTTTCTTTGTTACTGTGTCTGAGGACTGTTTTTACTGAGTTCTTCACTGTCGGTTCTCGAAGCATCTCACAACATCTTATCACTGCCCTCTATAGACGGAGTATTTCTGCTAAACAGTGAACTTGAGGTAACTTGGGTGTAACCTGCTCTTATCTTTTTGCAAAGGTTCAAGAGTTTAACATATGCAAAAGCTTGTGCCTCTGAACTTGCTGGTTTCTATTTGACTATATTAGAAGGTTTAGGCAACAACTGAAAAATACTTTGTATCATCATTTACTAGGGAAAAATTCTTGGCTTGTTAAATAGTACATAATTCTTTATTTGAAACAAACGAAGATAAGAATTCGTTCTCAAAACAATCAAACACAATACTCATTAATCGTCCTGCCTCTGGGGAGAAGTGACTTTATTATTGTCATGTCACATGTTTTCAGAACTTCGTGTGTGAGATTTGTTCAACTGGATGTACACAAAACAAATTAGAGATTGTCAACGAAAATAGGGAATGTGCATTTGCGGGTACAGGTTCAAATATAATTTTCCCAACACATATTTACCGAAAGCAGATTCTTCCAGTGCCTTTCCCAGCTATTATTAAACTGGATACAGTACAATGCACCAGTTATGATGAAAACACCTTGACCTACTTGTAGATATGCCCTCTTTAAGTTTTCAATTTCCACGGCCTTTGAGTACCATATACATGTGCCACTTGTACAGTAAAGCAGGTATATGTGTGGCTCTGTGCCCAGATTTTGCAGTTACAGATTACAGACAGCTTGGAACCAGAACTTCAACTCAGTGCCGAAGTTGGACTTAGGCACCTTTAGCCCTAGCCATGGATTTGCGTGTCAGATTATCATTAACCCCAGTCAAATATGACACCATAAAACCTGACTGAATCTTCTCATTCCATTTTCTTTGTTCAGTTTGGCCAATTAATGTGGTCATCTTGATTCAAACATGTTACACATGCCGCATCATTTTTACATGTATCAATGATATCTACTGTCCAATCAGTCAGAACATTTGAGTTCGATTTCTTACTCTCAACTGATGGGTGTTGGTGATGAAAATCCGGCCTTTGTCAGATGTTCATGGAGAAAGACTGTACTGTACTTCATCTCAATTACACACTAACAGGTATTACGTAATCTCCACACAAGAATTTAATCATTCTTTTTGCACTTCAAGATGTATTCAGCCTCAAAAGTAGAGCAAAATGTCCAATCTACATCACCTACAATTATCCATCATAATGCATAAAAGAGCAAACCCTAGGAGAGCCATGGAAGAACATTAGCATATTCCCTCAAATGGGAGAAATCTTTCATTTCTGGTAATGGAAGCACAGTTCTCTGGCATTCGAACCAGAGCTCCAGTTTATATGAGAAAACAGTTCACTTGTCATTTCCAATCTAATCTGCGGCTAAAATTTCACGGTGTGATGGTCGATCGCCGTTCCAATCCTGAAAGTCGGTCACCAAATTGTTAAGACATTTCATGGTCACGAACTTTTTGAGCAAAGCGAGCAAACAATGTAATAAGAGAGGAAGTGCACTGACCTAGAGAAGGCGAGAACATTGAGAGTGTTACATTTTTTGCAATGGTCGATCGAGCTCTTCTACTTGCAACTGATTGCAAGGTTTGTTTAGAAGGTGACAGGAGCGCGCTCGAGGACAATCTCCTCAGAAGAGGGCTTGCGGCGGGACCGAAACCCTGGAGGCGAGGGGGAAAACTCGAAAGGAAGATCAGGAGCGACGAGCTCGCCATTGAGGATTTTGACAATGTCGTTCATGCTCGGACGCGCGGCAGGCAATCTTTGCAAGCACAGGAGCGCAACCGTGATGCATAACGCAGCTTGTTCGTCGGAGAAGATCGAGTGGAGGTTGGAATCGACGAGGTCGAGGATATTCCCCGTTTGCGCCAGCAATCTTGCCCAAGAAATGAGATTTGCTCTCTCGAAGTCGGTTAATGGTGAGGCGTTTACTTGCAGAGGACGGCGGCCAGAGATGATGACTAGTAGCAGAACGCCGAAGCTGTAAACATCCGCTTTCTCGGAGGTCGATCCTGCTCTGCCAGATTCCGGGGCGACGTAGCATATGGTGCCGCGCATGCTTGGAGTGCTGCTAATCCCTCGGTACGCAGAGTCCCCGCTCCAAAACTCCTCCCGCCTGGACCTTGACTTCCGGCTCTCTCGTCTGTGTTCGAGGTTTTTGCTGTGACCTAATTCGTCGCTGAATTCTTGGCTGAAGTCGCGGATCCACTTGGTGTAGTCGTCTTTCTTGTGTCGCCTGCTGCTGCGATTGCGATCGAGTCTCATGCTGGAGCCTTTCTTGAACTCGCGGCTCTTGTTGCTAAGTTCCTCGCAGTACTCTTCACGCCACCACTCGCGTCCCTTGAGCTTGTCGTGTTTCGCAGCCGGTTTCTTCTTTGCTTCTTTGCTCAACTCGCCGACAATGGCGCCAATCCAACCGGAGCTTTTGGATCGTTGCCTTCGAAGGTCGCTTACGCGGTTCTTCGGTCTTCGGGTCTCGCCAGCCTCACTGATAAGCTCTCCACTTCGTTGCTGCTCTATTGTACTGCTCCGAATGCTTTTCGTGTCTGAGTCTTGAATGTGTTGGCTCCTGTTTCCGTCATCTTTCTCCTGTTTACGCCACCATTCCCGACTCCATGACCGAAGTCTGTTTCCCTTGAGTTCTCCTTTCTGCTGCTTCTGCGCGTCATTGCTTTCGAAGTTGAACTCTAAATCAGGCTGTGAGGGACTGACGGTACTCCAGCCTTCTTCGCCAGTCCCATCCATGCTCATCACACTCTTGTCTATGTCCGTTTCCCCTTCTTCTGCACTCATGAAATTTTCGCAGTCCGCGTCCGCGCTAATTTCATTTGAAATTGATATTGGTGACGAAGGAAATGAGCGGCTCTCGTCACAATCCTGCCAGCTGATTTCTTCTGTGTCTGTAACATCGTTAATAGCTCTTAAAGCCTTTCCATTTGCTAACGCTGGTGATTCGGTGCCACCATTACAAGTTCTTATAGCACTGGTTGGTGTGTTATTTCCAGCCTTGGAGCAGGGAGACTCCAGCGTGAAGCCGCTTGTTTCTTCCTCTGTTGAAAGACCGTCGAACATAGACGCTGAACTTTTCCTGTCTCCTTCTGGATTAGGATCGAATGCAAATGACTCCATGGAATCGCCCCTCCCGGAATTGGCCGCTGCAGCAGCTTCATCTGCTTTCTTCCTTTCAGCTTCATCTCTTCGTTTCTGTCGCCTGGTTCGATCTCGAACTATCTTCTCATACCGGACTCTCTCCTTCTCTATGGCCTCTCTCTGTACTTCCAGCGTCTGAACCCCGAGTATGCATTCTGCAGTCTTCGGCCGGGCGAGTCCAAAATCTGCGAGTTTGGCCTGGAAATTTGTGCTCAGCAGGACATTGCTGGGCTTGACATCACCGTGGATGATCGGGGGGTCACACTTGAAATGCAAGTAGGCTAAAGCTTCAGCAACGTTGAGTATAATCCGGAAACGCACGTCCCAGTTTAACGGAACAGCATAAACCTCGTCAAATAGGGCTTCTTGTAAGTTTCGATTGGCCATGAATTCGTACACAAGCAGTCGCCGTGGACCATGTGCACAAAAGCCTAGAAGCTGGACAATATGTGGAGATGTGACTCGGCCAAGAATCGACACCTCACTCTGAAAGGCAACTTCTCCTTGCACTGAAGAAACGTCGACAGTCTTAACTGCGATTTCGTCACCGTTTCGAAGCTCTCCTTTGAAAACTTCCCCAAACCCTCCTTGACCAAGTTTCCTCGTTTCTGAAAAACTTCCAGTTGCTTTCTTGAGTTGCTGATAGGAGAATCTCTGGAGGCTCTTGGAGGTACTGATGTCATACGGATTCGTCCTCCTGGTTTTCAATTGATGGTAGAAGAACAAAGCTGACACGACCGCCACTAGGAGTATACCCAGACTGCATCCAAGCCCAAGCCCTAGTGCAAGGTCATTCTTACTAGAATGCCGCACACTTGCTTGAGGGGGGACTAATGGGGAGTAAGTAATGGGAAAATCGGACTGCAAGACCCGCCTTGGAGGCATCGTCACGCAAACTACAGGTGTGAAAAAAACATAGTTTTGACGATGGTATCTCCCGCCCTCTTTGTTGACCTAAATCTTATTTTCGTGGACAAGGATGATTAATCAACCAGTATGCTGGCAACTTTCTCAATCCAACATCTGGTTCTCCTTGGCCTTCCTCAAGCCTTTCCATCTCAAAAGATTACGACAGAGCCCTCCAACTAAACATCTTAAGTCGCGGTGAAGGACCTGAAACTCGGAATTTGACATTGCAAACACAAATGGCCATCATCTACTGAGCACTTACGATGCAGCCAACATGATAATGCTGTATTCATCTTACGGAATCGCGCTGTTGACTCTGTCCGTTGAGGCTTCTCACGCAACAGAGCCAGTTCCAGAGCCACGCCCTTGATTCTCAGCAGGCAATCTTCACTGCTGCAGTTTTAACAAACAGAAACGTTGTCAAAGAACTGCTACCAGGAACTCAAACTGTAGTCTTGCTTACATTCTCACCGAGATTATTACTAAGCACGTACTTCAACTGAGGTAATCATTGGCACCCTAATTCTCATATGGCTCTCGTAAATAATATTCTAATTAACTTTAAGGTCTTTGATGATAAACACTTTCAGATGCCAATGGTAATAAATAGTGTGCTGCGATTCGAGTGTGCTTAACCTATTTGCTCTTAAAGTTCTAACCTTGAGGTTGCTACAGCACCGAAGCAAACGAAAATCATGTTTAATCATGGGCGCAGGTTGCGTCAGGTCAATGACTAAGCATGTCACTAAACTCAAAAAACCGTGTGCTGCAGCTAGGGTGAGCAAGCCCACTATCCAAAGGAAAAGCAGAGGGCCCGGGTTTCTCGTGATGTTTTTGTAACGAGAAAGTAGCAAACAGTTCGAACGAGCTTCATAAAGGCGAGCACATACCCATATAGCGGCGGTGTGAGTCAGGCAGCCCATACCGCACTTTTGTCATAAACCGGTTCCAACAAGATGCAAGAATTTGTAGAGAGACGCTTGCGCGAAGCCCGTCCTGGTGATCATGTCGAGGCGCCAGGATCTGCACAGAGGAAAAAAAACTCCCAGATGGCCGTGTTTCAACACTCTACTTGCTCTTCTAACGCTTCTCTCTGCTTGCCATTTACTAAATGCAGTGCCAAAGGGTGCCGCATTGCCAAAAGCCAGACGAAACAACTTCAGCCTTCTCCACTCAAAGACTTCCAGACCCTATTTTTCCAGCTCCTCTCTCTCCTCTCTCCTACCTGATCCCCTTCCTCCTCTCCTGTCTACGCTCTTGCCACAAGGTTCGCAACAGGTTCATGGAGCCAAACAGCTCAAAAATTGGCACACCGCCAGCGAACTATTACAACGCTCATTGCACAATAAGCTGCGAGCATCTTGGGCTGAACTTGAGCCACAGCCACAGCAACGGTAACAAAGCACCTTCGGACAAGGTGCAAATTTTGGGCTCACTAACTTAGTTACACAGGATCATGCTAAAAAGGACCGCTCCTCTCACCAGCGGCTCTGAAGTAACGTGACGGTGAACCCTCAACGTCATTTATGGCCAGAATGATGCAGAATGTGTGTACAGCATGCGGAAACGGCAGTGCTGGTGCAGAAAAAGGAGCATGGAGTGCTGCACCGTACTACGCTCTGCGCTTACACTATAAAGGTAGACCTGGCTTTAGCAATTAAAGTACGTCCCCTCTACCGATTTTTTTTTCCTCTTGAAACAGATAACTTAAGTCCAGACTCTAGAGCCTCAGGGATGGCAGAGGGGGCAGTAGGACAGTAGGGCAGTGTTGTGTCCAGATCTTCTGCCTACCTCATATATGTGCGTCAATGCTCGCCATCATGATTGGTCCTTCTTGCATCCCCCCAGTCATATCCCTATAAACCCCTTCCCCTTTTGCTTGGTATAAAAATACTAAAAACTTGTGTAGGTCCCTAGCAGTGAAAACGTTTTGTGCTAATTATCGCTTTTTTGCTACACCAAAATTGGTGTGGCTAATTGTTCTATAGTGTTTCTTGAAAAAATGTAAAATATATAGCCAACTTTTATATACGGATTTGGGAGTAGGAGCCTAGATTTTAGGGTTCCACTTGATATTGCCTCATCTTACTAGTGCAATATCCTAATTTCTTGCAAAACTATCATGAGATTTACCTTTGATGAAAGGTTGAAAGCATCCAACTTTACATCTATAAAAAAAATGTAGCCATCCTTGCTACTCAACCATTTTTTGATTAGAAAAAAAGATGAGGCCACTTCATCCGAAATATTTCCACTGATCCCTATAACCCTTCTCCTTTTGCTTGGTATAATAGTACTAAAAACTTGTGTAGGGTCCTTAGCAGCATTCTTTTAAATTGGCTTAAGTTTGCAAGATTGCTAACAAAATTTTCATGCAGCTAAGAAATTGTAAACTTTCCTGTGTTAAATTTGAAATTTTAGCTTTTTAGCAATGTTTGTAGCCACTTGTGCTAAAAGTGAAAATCATATTTGGGACCGTTGGTCCTCAGCCTTCTCCTCATTTCAATACCACATGGTGTAAGTTAAGTTAGGAGGCAATTGTGCGATCCAAATCAGAGCCTTGACTATTGACTACTCAGCCTTCACAGGTTGAGGTCAACATACGCAGTTGAAAAAAGGTCATCAATGAGCCCATTGATATAGACTGCATTGATTGAAATTCTTTTGTTTTTTCTATTTCAACTTTTCATTATGCCTTATTGTTTTCGATTCAATGGACTTACAGCAGGAAAGAGCACCAAAAACCCCTCTTTGCAATTTTTGTGTGTAACATACTTTAGTTGATTCTAGAAACAGGCTCCTCATCCTTTTGCCATGAGTTTGACCATGCGAGAGAGAGAAAGCATTGTTAGTTGGCCTTGTGCAATCTGCATTAGATTAAATGCCTTCCAACAGATCAGTTCTTCCAAAGCTAAATGCGTCTTAAAAACCAGGGATTTTCTGTACCTCCCTATATATAAAAAAATCTAATGGACTATCGAAATAATAATGGTACAGCATCTTCCGGGCTGTTGAGATAAATTAATATTTTACTAATTTTAATCCATAAACTCATGCCCAGTTGCGCACTGAATCTTGGGCACAGGTTGAGGATAAGTTTATTACGAGTTTACGACTATGATGGAGGAGTGAGCGATGCTTGGTTTTTTTGTTTTTTATTTTTTTGATTTTCGTTTTATTGATTGACCGTGGGACAATTATGTTAGTGAGTGCCTGCAAGTGCAGCCTGGCTTCGGTTGTGCATGGAAGTGGCAATTTGGCACACTGTCCAACAGCTGCACTATCTTCAACAAATCTTTTGGCACAAGTTAAGTGTTTTTGTCTACTGATTAGTTTATGAAATCTTTCAAAATCAGTGAATTGAGAAGCCGCTGACAGTTTGACTTAGTTTAACATATTCTTAACCACGGTCCGGGAAACTTTTTTAGTTCAACCGGTTAATATCCGACATTCTCTTGGCCAACCAGTTGTCTGGAGTAAACTTCCGGCTAAATCTATAGAAAATAAAGAATATTCTCTATTTTTCCTCTTAAATGGTCGAATTTTTTCCTAACTTTTTAAATTCAATTCAGCAATTCCCAAAATCAACCGGCTAGCTTGTAATTGAATGCCGTTACTTCCCATACATTGTTCTTAACCCCTAAACGCCCATGATGACGATTATCGTCTTTTGGCCTTGAAAAAATAATCTGTACAACAGGAAAAAGTTGTTTTTCATCTGCTTTTTTTTCCAAAGTGACCATAAAACCATGATCCATCATAGAAGGCAAATAACAATCTTGTCAAATATACTCATATTTTTAGGTAACTCAAATTGTGAGAAAATTCAAAATCACAATGGATCCCAAGCTGCGCTTAATGCAATTTTCATGAGGTCAGCATCTCGGGAAGTGCACTATACCAAATTTTCATGGGTATCCTATGTTTGAGGCCCTATTAGAGGGGGGCTATGTAGGTAAATTTTGTGTATTTTCATAGGGCTATGTTTAGGTAAATTTCTAAATTCTTAAGATTAAGTGAACCCTATGCTTCATTATGAAAAATAAATTGTGATATTTTAAGGTACCCTATTTTCATTATAAAAACATGTACTGTACGAACAACAAAACTTTCAGAGCTCTAGAGTAACAGGATAAGGAAACCCTACCTAGCCTCTTGCAAAGACAAGTAATACCCTAAACCATCTTGAAACTAAATTTCATCCATAGTTCTGAACCACAAATTTTGTTTTTCATCCTTGCTTTGTACCGCCTCGTGTAGTATAGAGAGAGCGCCACCCATTGTAAACCCTAGGACAGCTGGCATATAGGGCGCATGGGAAACTTGCTTTGGATTCTATGGATACATTTAATACTAAAACCTATACCAGACCTACCCTATTAATACTAAACCTATATCAGACCCTACCCTATTATATTCCTGAATTTTTGTTTCTAATAAAATAATCCTATTGTAGAACTAAAAAATATATAAAACTCATCAATATAAAATACCATTTGTTATTTATAAAGACCATATACACATTACAATGACCCATATTTATTTTAAAGGCATGTCAAAAATTTAGGACCAAAGCAATTAAAATAACCTTTCAATTGATTGCACATATTTTCTTAAATAAAATGGGGAGTGCACTCCCCGAGGTTGGCATGCACTATTGACTTTTGAAACTTTTAGAAGCAATACTATTGGTGTTCATCAACCAAAACACTGTTGAAGCTACGGTATAAATAGCAGCATGGGCAGGCCACGGCCACCCATTGGTCCTTTAAGGGATAAAGTAGGTTCAATCAGTTTAAAAAAAAAATGGAAACTCCATCCTAAATTCACTTGAAGTCCAAAATTGAATTAGTTCATTGTGTTATTTATATTGAGTTTAGAGCTGCTTCAACTTCTATGGTAAAGCTTGCATATGAGAGCAATAAAAGGGTTTAGAGGTTGATTTAGTGAGCTCTTGTGGGTATGTTTTTGTACTGAGGGTAGAGGGACTCAATAGCCCATTTGCTTTATGAGAAATTAGCTTGCCTAGGGGGGTTGACATAGCAAGTTGGCATCAAGGGCTTGATAAGAAAAAAAAGACTTGCTTCTTGACACAAAGGTGAGACTCCAAGGAGTTTAAGGAGAGACTCCTAGTTTCCTTCTTTTTTTTCCACAAATAGGCCCGGTCATCACCATGATGTTGTTGACCACATCTTTATGCTTTACATGGTGTGCAAAGTAACCAACTCCAAAATACCACTTCAAAATTTACCTTTGGCATGCACTCCAACTAAATATGTTGGTTATTGTTCCATTGGGTCCTTTTTTTCTTATTACCTCCAAGTTACAAGTAAAAGTCCTACATGGCCTGGCCGTTGGTACTACTCTTCGAAGTCACCAAAGGAATACACTTCAATAATTTTGACCTCCACCTCAAATATTGATATTTCTTCACTTATACAAGGTTGGTGGTCTCTAACCCTTAAAAGACGGATGAATCACTGTGGCGTGCCTTGCCTGTAGCAGTCTACTATATTTTGCACATGGATAGCAGTAGTATTGCTTCAAAAAGTTGGAAAAGTCAACAGTGCATGATGCCCTTATGAAAATTGTAAGAAGGGCAGCTTGGGAGTTACCACCGTGTTTTTGAATCTTATTACAATTTAGGTTACAAAAAAAAATGAATGCATCTCAAGAGATAATTTTTTGTCTTCCATGATGGACCATGTTTTTATGGTCATTTCTGAAAAAAAAATCAAATGAAAGACAACTTTTTTTTGAATCACAAAATCTTTTTTGAGAGCCGGAGGACGTTTTTCGTCCTCCTCGACGTTTAGGGGTTAACATGTTTTGATTTCAAAAGCACTCTAACACAAGCATACCATGGCATTATTTTCTGGGAAGAAAGTGACACTACTGACAAATTTTCACGAATCACAATTTGTCCCTCCAATTATCAACGAACCCGTTGTTGACACCTGCAATCCTTTCGCCAAAAAAAATGCCCTGAAGCATACATACCAAAGTACATGTTGAACTTTTCAACGTACCTTTGCTGAATAAAACACGTTAAAATTTTTAATTTTTAAATTTGACTTAAAATATGTCAAGAAACATTAATAAAAGGTAGGTTGTATGCAATTTTTACTTGTTGTTGAAGATGAGTTTCTCAAAAAAAAATCCGAAGGCTTTTAATCCACCTAAAGATTAATCTAACATAAGCAAAAGAATTTGCACCTCCTGCCCAAATGGTTAGCTGTGAAGGTTTTCTAGCACTTTTACACTCTTTGATTGTAAAGATGGACACTAATGCTTTCACGACATTTTAAGCTTTTGATTCATTACATGACCAGAAACTGCGTATAGCATTTTCTTGAAAACTACGGCCAAGATATTGTTGAGGTGATTGTTTTTTTGTGAGTTGGCACAAAAAAATCTTTAAACACTTACCGTCTGTAATACTCTTCTTTCCAACAAAGCAATGAGCTACCAAGTTATTCCCTTGTGATTGTTACTATAGCCATATAATATTTTAAAACCAAAATCTCATATTACAAAGTGCATAGCTCATCCTTTTTTTAAAGTGTAAAAATACCAATGAATCTCATAATTTTTTTTGCAACAATTAGCTCTTCGGGTCATGTCTGAATACTTACATATTTTAGAGGAAAAAAAATTAGTTTTTGTTGCTATCTTGGCTGGTAATTTAGCAGCCATTCATGTAAATGATGTATTATTAATAAATAGAGAGATACTGTTGAAAGTTTCTTCTTCTGCAGTTTAGGTTCTGTGAAGTTTGCGCAGACAAGTTTCTCTATTGTTGGACTTGCAGTAGGAATCTGCTGGATTTATTTTTTAAGTAACAACATGATTCTACAAAGCTTGAAAGGCCGTGATCTCTTCAAGTCTAATTTACATCCTTTTTGTTATATTCCCTATCAACAGTGATACAGCAGTTGCTTTTTGTTGCCGATAGGCTATGAATGAGCCATAAGTGGAAGAAATGTTGTTGACAAATACATATGTGTATATATATATATATATATATATATATATATATAATCTCATGAATATGAAAATGTAACAATGGTTGATAGGTAATACTCTCCTACGATTTACTTACTCTACGATAAATAGTTTTATAAATTCATAATTTATTTGTACAATATCCAAATAGTGTCGATTCTAGTATTTTAAAATCTCCTGATCAAAAATGGGGATCAAGCCCATATAATACAATGTTATTCCTCGGGTGTTATTCAAAGATAAAGTTTTTGTTCATATGGATGTGCTTGTATAGGTTATTTTTTTAGTTCTGTAACATTTGTATGGAAGAGATCTCCAGCACTCTTCTTTGCAATTCAAAAAAGCGCATATTTTTTATCTTAGAAAACAAATCCTCCAATTCAAAAATAGACCTAGTATTTGCCTAGCATTTAATCCTTTGGAAGAACATTGATAAAGAAGTTCTTCAAAATTAGGGTTAAGATATATTTTTGTGTAGTTGCAACATTTTGAACAAGATAATTATAGTATACAATATGTTTTTGGCAAGATGATGGTGTTTTTAGGTGGATATTTGTTATGCTTTACCTCCAAGCAAGTGCTTCCATGTCATTACATGATTCTTGTAAGATTTAAGTCAAATCTTAGATAAATTTTTGAAAGTTTTTATTTTGCACAAAAATTTCACAATGCACTCATTTAAAAAGAATGCCCATCATTTGATTCTACTTCCATCTTATCTTGAGGTAGATCTAAGTCTATTCAAATCCACAATTTGACCACACTTGGATATACTCCAAATTAAGATGGGAGCATGCCAAGAGCACACTAGGAGTCGAACCCGCGTCTTTATTATGGCGTCCTTTGCCATGTGCCTCTAGGCCAACCTCAACTTGTTGTGAATTGCCCATTCATACATACTTTAATAGTCACAATGTGTGCATTATCCACATGGTCAAACTTGCCAAAGTCCAACGCCATTGTTGGATACAAATGGTTGCACCTATTCCAATATTGGTGATCAAACATGTTTGATTAGTCTTTTGGATACTAATGTTTGAACATCTTCCAATACTATACTAACACGTAAACCTATCTAATACTATACTAATATTTGAACCTCTTCCATCATTATATGAACTTAAACTTGTTTGTGGCTAATCAATTGTGAGCACAATCTTGCAATAAAACATTGATTAGGTATGATTTGCATGAAAGGTTGTAATCAAAAGCACATTCAAGATTAGTTGGATAGTAATGTATCCTAAACAAATTTTAAAAACCTTAAAATAAATTTCCTTGATTTTTCAATATAATGAAAAGAGAATAAAATCTCTCATTTCTCCTTCCATCCAATGTAATGAATTATTACAAGTTTGAAAAAAGTGTGTCCATTCCAAAGACTAATAATACCAATGAGCACCTTTTACAACATTTCAAAAAAGAAATTTGCTATGTTATTTTACTTTGTTTTTAAAAACCCCTTAATTAACAATCATCCATGATCCTCTTCACTACCTATATATGATACTAGTATAACTTGTGTGTCCTATGGACACACTTTGAAAAATAATCCATTAAATGCAGTAAAATGTTTGACTTTTTTTAACAAACATTTCCTTGCATTAAAACATTTTTTATTTTGTACCCACAAATGTTTTTACTCACATAGTAATCATTCACGCAAATATATAAATATATAAATATATATAAATATATAAATATATATAAATATATATATATATATATATATATATATACACTCATGCAATTTTTTACTCACGTAGCAAGTTTTTCCATACGCAAGTTTTTTACCCATAATTTTCCATTATGTTGCAACTAATACAAACTAACAAACAACCTAATCTATTACATAAATGCATAAAAATATTGTTTATTGTTTACCTACACAAATATTTTACCCATATAATAATCATTCACGTTATTATTTTATATTTTTGTTTATTACCCACACATTTTTTTACACATGCCATTTTTTACTTACGCATTTATTTACCCATTTTTACCCTTAACTAATTCGACTAACAGACACCAGGTTTATTATAAAAAAAACCCAACCCATGCAGCGGGTTTTGAATTTTTACCCTCAACTAATTTGATCGACAGACACCCTGTTTATATTATAAAAACCCAGATCTATTATCATAGAGGATTTTTACACCCCACCTCATATAAACAACACCTTCACTATGTCAGTTCAAATAATTCCAGTTTTTTCAAATATTGAATTCACCATTTTAAATCATTTTCTTTTTCCTTTGTAGAAAATATTGTTTTTGGCAAACAGATTTTCAATATTTCCACTGCGTGTTTTGAATTTGAAATGTACAATGGTAGTTTATGTCAAACCATTGTGTAATAAGGATTTTATAATGTTTCAAATAGATAGGTGTTGCAAATAGGTGTGGTTACTCAATAAAGATATCCCTAAGGGATCAAAGGGACAATTGGGATTTTAGGCATGTAACTATGGCTAAACTAATTTGCGTGATTTTCTGAAACTTTTATTGAAGGTGAGGAATTCAAAGATCTATTTGAGAATGTAATTTTTTCTTCATTCTGACATTTATTGAAGAAGTTAAGCATGAAAATTTGGAAAATATTAATCCCCGGGCAGCCAAAAACTTCTTTGAAATTTTTATTTTTTTTGAATAAAAATTTGAAATAGGTTCTTTGGACTTATATAGATGTGGAGAGCTTTGAATCATTCAATTTTGATAAATGAGATGAAAGTTGTGAGAAGTTTTAGTTTGCAAGTAGGGATGGGTTTGCTCTTGAAAAATAACATACAACCTTCATTTTGAATGCAAATTTAACATTTTTGCAAAAAAAAAACTATTGGAAAGGATGAAGATTGCTTGCTAGAACAAACTCACCATTGGGATTATTGTGATTCAATTCCATTGCAAGGTTATTAACAATGTAAAATTTTGTTCAATCTCAAACCTTCTTCTATTTAATGTTTTTTTTAAGAATGAAAATTAAGTATTTTTTGTTTTGGTTTTTTTCCAAAGATTCTCAACTCAATTCCCCACCATCAAAAAATAAACCTCAAAACTCCATGGTGCAAAAATTTGAAGTTTAAAAAGTTCAAAGTCAAATAATGTAGTCGTGCAAGGTTCCAAAACCTTGTTTTTTACGCTTTAAATGCAAATATCTTGCAATATGTGCGGTCAAAGTTTTTATGTTATTGAACAACAAATTCTTATACAAGTCTAGTACAAGATCCTAGGGTCAGATCTGCAAAAAGACCAATCTTCAAACTTTTTTACTCTTTGCCATAGAAGTGGCAGTTTTGAGTGTCTTTTGACAAAATAAAGGTCATGGTCCTTTAGGGGTTAAGAAACTCCTTCATGAAATCTTTAGTGATACGTAATGAATTACAGACAATAGATAAAGAAAGATCATTCCTACAGTGCAATTTTATTTCTATTTTTTAATAGTTTTAAATTAGTCAAAAAAACGTGTTATATTGTATAAGTGTTCAAGGCTTAAGATAGTAAATAGTAAAAGAAATGCAGAATTTGAACTTGCTCCCATCTTAAGAAAAATTATGATTTGTAATTATCTATCAATAATAATTTACATAAGAGGATGAGGGTCCAACAATTCAACCTAAAATTTGAAGTTAAATTTTAACTTATGAGAAGAGGCAGAGTTTAAAAAAGAAAAACCTAGTTGAAAATTTGTCCTAATTTGGACAAAAGTGCTTTAGATCTAATGGAAAACAAGGGATTTCCTTATAGTATTTGGTGTTAAACTATATTCTATTAAAAGCTTAAACTTGCAACCTAAGGTTGGACCGATTTAAGATTAATGATATTATTTACCAATGAATTGGTAAATGCTCAGCACAAAATATGGAAAATAACAATTTGGTGAATTATCATAGCAAGGTTAAATCACCCTTTGCATAAACCAAAAGCCATCTCATCTATTGAAAATAGATTTCTCCAAATGAAAAGATTGGCTGAATTTGCAATTGTTTTGGATATTATGTTTATAGGTTCAATATGGGTGTCACAAAAATGATTGCATGAGGGATTCTAAATCTTGAATATCTTTTTTTTTTTCCTATATTTCTTGAAGCTTCCAACTTCACAATTTCTTTGTTTTTATTGTAAAGCAAGATGCGACAATCACTCATCATAATAGTAGCATTTCTTACCATTTTGAAAAGATTTTTAGAACTAAGACAAATTGTAATGCCAATTATTGAGCATGGTTATGTTGTTGTATCCAATGTTAGAACTTGAAGGGTTTGGATGTTTAAAAGGCTAGGATGAATGCAATTGGGAGAAGCAAAAACACCAACATTAATGTTGAAAGTGATGCAAAGCAATACAATGGCTATAGAAATTGTTGTTTAAGGTTACTTTAGAAACCAAGTTATTGAGCATCAAGAAATGCATCAATTTTAGTATCATGGGTGGAAGATAATGATGAGAATCTTAATTGGATGGATACATGGCCAAAGCATTACATCTTTATCAAGATTTTGGCAATTGAAGCCCTTCTCTTGGCCAAAATTGTTTGTAAATGTATTAGGGCATTACTTAATATTACACACCTCATAAATGTTTTGTTGCTAAATATTTGTTGAAAACAACTCAAGTGAAACAAGTCATTCAAAATTTACAACCTTAACATGCTTTAAACCTTGCACCTTTACAATATCATCTCCCTTTTAATTGTATTTGTGCTTGTTCTAAATATTGCTTTTTATTTGGAGAAATCCAATGAAAAGAACATCTTGAGTATGTCTAATCTGTATTCTTGTTTATTCAGTTCCTATTCATTGTTCTATGATCCTAACTAAAAACATTAATTAACAGCAAAACATCCCTAGTGATAGCTCTTGTAAATTTTTACCAAATCAACAATATTGCTTATTGAATTAAACAAAGAGACCATATTAGGTCCCTTTGAGAGGTGTTTTTATTTTCCTTGCAACATGAAATTTCCTTGAAAATGAATTCCATACTTAAAGGATTTTACAAAAAATGGAAAAGAAAAACCAAATCTATTTCCAAAATGTATTGAAAGATTCTAAAGAAAGAAGGGGATCCTATACAATTTCAAAGGCTCATTTAATTTTAAAATCCTACTATTTTCATTTATTCATCATTTATTGACATTTCAACTGGTGGATAAAATGTTATTGAAAGTGACATTGTTATAAGCTTAGGTCTCTTTTTATGTTCTTTTGATGATTGTTTGGTACGTTTGGAAAGGTTTTGAGTATTGTATTGCTTATCTTATAAAGTGATAAAATGCACAAAATTCCTTGAAATATTATTGATATTTTTTAAACAAAAAACAACTGAATTGTCTGTATTTATTATTCAAATCCTTGTGTGAATTGGACATTTCTTTCATACAATTTTAATGTTAATTGACATTCCTAAAATGCTTTTTTTTTTCTTTGGTTAAGCAATACAGGTGGTTTACCCTATTATCACTCCTCTCTTATTATTACTTTTCTATCTTCAAAAATTTGTATATTTTAGGGTTTAGTTTCAAATTCAAGTTTACAAGTATTGCAAGAAAGGTCTTAGAGTCCTTTACTAGTAGTGCAATTTTTGTTCCATTTGATCATAATTTGCAAAAGATATAGCATCTTAGCTATGAAGACCTTAGTTAGATATACAATTTATTTCTCCAACGCCTTAGCTATAGCAATGTCAGTTGCAAAATACCAAAAATAAATGAAAATTATCAACTAAGCTAGCACTTATGAATGACCACAAAGGTCAAGGAAAGGAAGAAGAAGTTCAAAGATGAAAATGACAAAATATATTATCATGTATGACAATGAAAACCTCAAAGGAAATGATAAGTAAGTGATAATAGGGCAATTTCAAATTTGAGTGGAACCTTGACCTTCCCTCATTAAAACTTTGATAACTAACTCATACTTCACTCATTTAGAAATTTGGAACTTGATACAAAACCTTGACTTGACTATCTTTCAGATAAGGCCATAACCATGTCATTCGATATATTATAACTAATTTTTTATTGATTTATTGTCCAAGGCCTAATGATAATAGGATAAACTACATGTAGGCACTCTTCCTGGTACTACTTCTTGAGTCAACCCCTAAAGGACCAAGCCTTTTTTTGTGTGAAAATCAATGAAAACTACCATTTTTGGGGGAATGAATAGGGAGGTAGAAAAATTGTTATTTTTTAACCCCTAAAGGACCAAAGAGCCCAATATGGCCACATGGGGTGCTTGGAGGTGTGAAAGTATACAAAAGAGGCATTTGTAGCTCAAATTTTGGTCTGCCACTCAAGTCCAAATGGAGTTGTTAGTTCAATAAAGATTTCTGATTGGCTTGTTGTTCCTTGATGCACCTCCTTTGCTCTAGATTCTACATGGAATATGGAAAATATTCTATTTTTTCAACAATTAGGAGAAGAATGTCTTTGGGCAAACAAAGAGAGCAGCTTAGAGAGCAAAAGGAATGGGTGCTCTCATGTCTTTTATTGTACAAGGAAGAAGTTTGGTGATGTGTCACTTTTTCTTTTCTTGATTTGGGCAAGGTTTTTATAGCTCTAAAGTAAGGAGCTAGTGAAATCTACCTACTTTGAGTGACCATATCTTTTGGAGTTTTTTTCCATTTTTGGAGTTTTTTTTTTTTTTTTTTCCATCAAGTACAGCAAGGCACAATCTCATGGGATCAGCCATTAGGTAATTTTTTTTTCTAGAAAATATTACAAGAAAGTCCAAAATCTATATTTTGAACTGTTGCCCAAATTGGAAAACATGAGATTCCCAACGGTGGGGATTTGGCAAATTTACTTGGATTTGAAATCAAATTGGTTAGAAACATTTGATTTATAGTTGGGTATAGAATGACCAATTTGGATTATGTGATTACTAGTTCAACTTTCCAAAAACTAGAGAAATGTGTTGAAGGTTTCATGTTGGAGTTATGCTGAATTTTCTTAGTAAGATGCTTAAGGGTTAATAAATCCAATTGTAGGATCCTGCCCTAGACTATGGGAATTGGGACATACTTGTGGGGAAAAATCAGCTCATTTTAGATGTAGAGGAGTGAGATATTAACATCTGAAGTGCAATTTTTTTTTCCCTGTTGCTCAAAAAATTTAGAAGCCTTTGACCTCTCCTATATCAAAAAAACTCCTTTATGCAAAGTTGAGGCTTATTTTTTCCATGTAGAAGACCAAGTTAGGTAAGTGTGGGAGGATTTTCAAATGAATTGGAGGTGTCAACCATACTTTGTAAAATCTTGCAATGCCGTATGGCCATGAAATTTGCCTAGATACTAGGCAAAATTGGAGGATTTATTTAAATTTCAAAAATCTGAACTACTTTGATCCAAATGGTAGAAACCAAGGGATCATAGTCTACTACAACTTGGAAAAAAAATCAAAAAACAAATAGTCACAAAGAGCTCAAAAAGGTAAAGCACAAAATTTTACAAGGGAAAAAAGGAATGCAAGTTTGGGAGTCTCATACCTACTAGCAAACTCAATCTTCTCACAATTTTCATCTCATCAATCAAAACTAAATGATTCAAAGCTTCCCACATATGTATAAATCTAAAAAACCAATTTCAGATGTTATTTAAATATATATAATTAAAAAAAAAGGCTCCCTACCTTCCCTTTTTTGTAGAAATTCATGCATAACTTCTTCAATAAATGTTGAAATTAAGAAAAAATTAGATGTTCACGCAACTTTTTGAATTCCCCACCTTCAATAAAAGTTTCAAAAAATCACACAAAGTAGTTTAGTCATTGGTACATGCCCAACATCCCATTTGTCCCCAAAGGGGACAACAATCCATTAGGAGTTAATCTCCTATTATTTTTTTGCATTAAATTTAGGAAAATGTTCAGATGCCAATATGATGGCTATTCATAGTTTAATTAAGATTCTAAGCAGGGTTGCTTGGATTGTGCTATCATTGAGAGGTATTATATATTTAGATAAAGCCAAATCCAAAGAAGTGTACATATGTTCACATCCATGATACACATGTGGGGTTAATTAGTTGTGTGTATTTATGTAGAAACTAGTATGACCCATGTCCTATGGACACAATAGCCATTGACTTGGGCTCTCAAATTCAAAGCTTGAGCTCTCTATTTCAAGATTTGAGCTCAATTTCACAACTTGAGCTCTCAATCCATGCTTAACCATGCTCATAACCTAAATACTATTGCAAACCGGCAGACACTTAGTCTACTATATATAGACAAGTAATTATGAGACAAGCTCAATTGTAAATATTTAGTTTTTTTTTTCAAATAATGTCATCCATTTTGAAACCACAAGTAGAAAGATAGGGATAAACAACTGCACACGACTAGTACACAACAATTGCACAACCATTGCATAACAATTGCACAACAACTACACAACTACAAAATGAGTCCATTTTGTAATTGTTCAGTTGTTGTGCAATTGTTATGCAGTCTCATATGCAGTGATTGTGCAATTGTTGTGAGCTAATTGTGTGCAGTCATTTATCCCTATTTTTCTACTAGTATGATTAATTTATGCACAAACCTATTCTTTAAAAAAAAATCCCGAAAAATCTGAAAGTGCTATAAAAGCCTGATTCAAATGTTTTGAATACGACACAAAATTTGACAGAATGAATGAACGTCTGATTTAGGCTGCAATTACATAACTAATTATTCATGTGACATCCCAACGTTTACAATGTCAAAGAGGAATACTATTTCATCAGTGGGATCCTTAACCCTTAAAGGACCAAGCAGCCCTTTGCGGCCAATACATTATTTAGTATTTTCTTGTATCTGGAATGTATCCACACCTTTATTATATTTGAGATTAACAAAGAAGTTAGAATATAGATCAATGCAATTATAGTGAGCTAATCAAGATCCCAAATTAAAACTTTTTATTGGTAGCAAATGCCAGTTATACGACAGCGTATTTACTATGTAATATGTAGAACGGTCCTTTAAGGGAAGTCATGAGTTGTAAGTGGGGTTTTTTTCTTTTATCAAAATCATAAATTCCACATATAAATGTGTACATAGAGCCCTATAATTGTACATTTTAAATTATCATCTCTTGAAAACTTGTTGTATTTTTAAACATTTCATGGATTATGAGTTGAGAATCCGTTCTTGCTCATAGAATCTTGAATTCCCGCTCATGGCTCATTATTTTACGCTCACCAAATAGCTTAGTCCTGACGTCAAAGTGAAACCAACTGAGACCCTTTTTAATTGAAGAATTTTGTGTTTTACTTTTTGGCAGAGGATTTGCGTTTAGAGCCCTTGCGGTCTGGAGGTGGGGGTGGTGCAGCAGCAGCACCGGAGGGGTCAAGCACAGGTGTGGCAATAACATCTTCAGATCCCTGGCCTTCCAAAACAAGCCGGCTGCCTCTGCCCCGGAGCACCTCCACCCACACCGTCTCTTTGTACGAAATGGGCTCAAATGGTGAAAAGGTTATGGTGACCATTTGCTTATACACTTCGCCCATACATCCTTCTCTTCCTGGCAAGTTTCCTGATTCTGGTGTTGCTTTCCATATTACTGGCCACACTTTGTTAAGATCTTTTAAATGACCCTGCAATATCACACAGTTTTATACATATGTATTAGGAAACAAAAAAAAATCTCATACTGAGGGGCGGTTCACATTATGTTCCATGTCCATCTATGCAAGTCTCACCTTAAACTGAGATCTTTAATTCATTAGGTTATAAAGGGCAAAATGGAAGCACTAAACAGAGCCATGAATGTTTTTTGCAAATGTATTGGTGGGACCTAGGCTAAAAGTTGGGTCTAGCAAAATGGTCAATCCAAAATTTGAGGGAAATTTTACCTTTCTTGGCGTCTAAATTTCTAAAAAGTGCTGCCATATAAGCAAAATGCAATGTATTAGGATGTGGGACTTGGAAAGTATTTTGAAGCCCCAAGTCCCAATTTTTGGCTTTACACCAATCACATTGTCATATTTTAGTGGGACTTGAGACATGGAACATAGTGTGAAACTCTTCCTTAACCCCTCATTGCCTAAGGTCCAAAGAGGCCTAAACACATCCTTGCTTTTGAAGTGTTGTAAGTCTAAGTTCTAATGCAGTATGAAAATCTTAACCATTCAAACTTGTAGTGTGCATGTTGTAGATGCTGTGAATCAAATTTTGGGTCCTTTGACTACATAGATTGGAAGATTATAATGTTTTAGTGTTGAAAAAAGATGCTGAAATTTTCCTTAAAACACAATTGGAGGTGAAATTGGGTTTCTAAGCCTACTCAAATGAAAAAATATATATATAAAAAGTGATTCAAACCAATACAAATACACATTGGTGAAAGAAAATATCAATCAGTATACTCATTTGGTTTTTAAAATTGTTTTGAAATGTCAAAAAACAATGAAAAACGTAGCAAAAAATCACATCTAGGGCTAAACTTTCCTCTCCTAAAATGCTTCTCATTCACTCATAACTTCTTGGAGTGATATGAAATTTTAACCACAATAACTAGACTAGTATGCACAACTTTTCCAATAACAAATGTTGAAAACAAATTTTCTATGAAAAAGTTATAAGCCACTATAGTTCAGTGTAATGCAAAAATGAGCGGATTTTGAACTTTGAGTTGCTCCCCAACATTCAAGGAAACTTGGATTGACATGAAAATTTTACCACAATTACTAGACTTTAAGGGGAACAAAACCCAACAAACTGTATTGAAAACAAACATTTGATGAAAAAGATACAAGCCTCCAAAGTTGTAGCCATCACAATGTAGTGTGGTGAACTCAATTTGACCCTATGAACTTTGAATGACATTCAAAAAATGAATATATCTTAGATTGATCTAGAAATTCTATTATAGAAACTAGACTAGTATGCGCAACTTTGCCAACAAGTTTTATTGAATTTGGATAATTTGCACAAAAGTTATAGCAATTCAAAAAGGATTTATGGATTGCTATAGGATTGAAACTGTCCCCTTAGGTGATGAGGGGTTAAGGGATACTTCATACTATGACTACTTAAAAATGAGAATGTGATTAGTGTAAAGTCAAAAGTTGGGACTTGGCGCTTCACAATACTCTCCAAGTCCCACATCCTAATGCAATGCATTTTGTTTACATGACACCATTTTCTAAAAGTATTGGCTCCAAAAAAGGTAGAATTTCACTCAAGATTTGGGTTGACTATTTTGCTAATCTCAACTTTTAACCCAAATCTCACCAATATGTTTGCATAAAACATTCATGACTTTGTTTAAAACTTCCTTTTTGCCCTTTATAACCCAATAAAGCTAGGATCTCATAATGCAGTAGAACTTGCAGATGTTAGGAGTTAGGACGTAGTGTAAACCGGTTCCAAGAAAGAATGATTGGAGAGAACCGGCTGTCAATAAAAAGTCACCCAATTGAAATAGCAAAGAAAACTAGTTGAGACTTTAAAACTACCTGAGAAGAAACTAGTCAAGAAAATTCAAAAAGTATAATTATAAGATGTTATAGTATCAATATAAGCAATAATCGGTGCATGCACGTGAATAATTGGTTGATGATGGAAAATGCCAAATTTGAGCTCAAAAACTCTTCTCAAGCGCTATTAGGCAAATAAAACCAAACCAAAAGTAATGTAACTGAATAAAAGAATGGAATAACGAGGTTACGTACCCAGTTGACAAATCCGTCAAGTTCGGCACATTCAACCATATTTAGATGGCTTTGTTCTGTGACAATGCGCCATTCCAAAGGAACAATACTAGTATTTGAAATGCTAAAATGTTGACATAAAACACAATCTGGACAAACAACCGTTCCAAACCAAAGAGTTTCCGTTTCCAAAGTTACTTCTGGAAACCGCACGTCTCCAAAAAGAGTGATTACCTGAACAAATATGTGTATTTTGTTTTAGAAAATAATATAATTTGTAATACCGCTACAAGAAAAATGTGCATAAACAAATGGTCCACAAACAACTATTATCATTCATAATGAAGACTAAACAACTTCATCACAGTTATTGTGGGCATTTGTAATCATTGTCGAATAGTAATTTTACTATTTTTGGACTTTTTTTCTTCCTTATAGTGATATATAGAATTATACAAATTTAAGATAGTAGCACCCATAATCGTGAGTTTAAGGAGTTTAGGATATTAAGCCTGTTTAGATAAGCTTGGAAATAATGTTCCTAGATTAGCAAGGGAATAAAAAAAACTTGGCATCAATTTGAAAGTTCCAATTTTTAGCATTTATTCACAAAGATTTTTCAAAGACCTAAATCATTAAAAATGTATAGTTGTGTGTAGGGGATGTTTTCAGTGTGCTCATATGCTCATAATACTAACTTAAGGAGTTCTTAAATAGTGCGATGGGGCACTCAAAAGTCAAAATCGTCATGCCAATCACCCATAACCATCACTTTGTCATCCTTAACTTAAAAAATAATAATTGTGAGTGATTGACATCAGAGATACTAGTAGGTGTTGGGAATGGGGACATCACAAAGACTAGTAGGTGTTGGGGATGGGGACATCATAGAGACTAGTAGGTGTCAAGGATGGGGATAGTAACGGTGAGGGGTGTTCCTACCTTAATGATTGTTTAATACAACCCCATGTTTTAAACTTATAATTTCATTTTTTAAGATGCAATAATAATGATTTTTATATGCAAAATGGTATATAATAAAATATTTTGCTACTATTATGGAGAGTGACTAATGCAATCTACTTTATCCACCAATGTATAGTGAAGTTTCTCAAATCCTATTTAACTTCCTTTTATTTGCAATATCATATTTTTTTAATAGAATTAGCAATATTTTATCCCAATTCATTCATAAATGAATCGAACATCAGAATGCATACATCACTAAAAGAAAAAAAACGTATCCTAAATGACTGTTCCGCAACAACCATAATTGATTTATCTAAAAGGCATTGTGGACATTTTACAATTGTTTTAGACGAATTGCTTATACATGTTTTGCTTGTAGTGGCATGAATATTGTAATACGACATTTGTGATATTAGAGTTTTTACTTGTTGGTGGGCATCTTGAAATGATATCACAAGATCTTCTTTAATTACTTCATCTTGTGGATTGCAATCCCCTTCATCTATGAAAGGCCTAAATCGAAGGTTTAGCTGTAAAGTCCAATCTGCTGGCAATCTATAATGCAATTCTTCTAATTCTCGTTGAGGGTCCTTTAATATGGATAATCGTTGGATTGCTGACCCATCAATAGTTGGTTCCACTATACCGTGCCTTACATTAAACAGAAAAAATGGAGGAGGAATAAAAATAGAAAACAGAATACGGTCTAAATATGTATTTGTAAGAAACAAAGTTTTTACATCAAATCTTTCTTCTGTAGAAAGGCTTCCAAATAATAAAAATTCTAGTGTATCATCTACATTACAATACAAACTGCAAACAAAATATGAAAGTACATTGGCTTTTGGGAAAAATGTATAAACAATGACACGTTCACAAAAGTTACAACAATAGAAATCAAATTGATTATTAAGAAATACCTTTATTAATAATTAAGTTTGATGAGTGAAGAAATTGCCTTTATCTTCATCAAATTCAACCATGGCCAAAATCAAAATTAGTTTCATAGATTTGTTTGAAAATAATCCAAGGTGTTTACAATCTCTTTTCCTATGAAACTATTTGGTGTCTTAATTTCAAACACAATGACTTAATTAAACTACATCAATAGTGATTACTATTGTGTTCCCTTAACCCTTAAAGATCCACACACCCACTTTTTGGATGCCCCTTGGTCAACCCTGATTGTAACTTTCAAAATATTGATTTTTGGTACGTGGTGCAAACTAATAAAATGAAGCTTAACAAGTTTTCTATCTATTCCATTTAATTTTTTGAAAAATTTCAAAATTTCAAAGAGTAAATTCCATTGAAAGCTCCAAGTGTTAGAATCCAAATAACACTATATGGTGTGTTTTCCATTCACAATTTCTACTCTTTAAATGTATTTTAAACTTAAAATACAAAACTATGTTTCTCATTCTACCTTTAATTTATGGTATAAATGATAGATTTTCTTAATATGTATTCTAATTGGTATTATTTTATTTCCACATTTAGCTTTAAAATTTTATAGTAATTCAAAATTTTCATCAAATTTATCAAAAAACTTAACGTAATTAGAAAATGATTTTTTCTTCTAGAAAAAAACATCAAAATTTTATAAATTAATTAAAGATAAAGATAAACTTGGTTTGATAGTCAAATTTGACTTTAAATTCTTTGTTGTGGCTACTTTGGATGTAAAAAATAAAGTAAGCAATTGAAAATTTTTCATACTAGTCTTTAATGCTGCTTGTACCTCTTGAAAAAATTCAAGCAATTTGGATTGTTTTTGCTATTTTAACTTATTTATGTTCATTTTTTGAAAAAAAAAATGATAACAATTACAATTTTTGATGAAACAAATTGAAATTTCTTGCAATGATGTACCAACTATAGTTTCAAGCAATAAAAGTATAAAATTATTGTTTGAAAACACTTTAAAAGACAAATTTGAGCTTAGACATGAAGTTTGACCATTTCAAAATGGATTAAGTCCTTTAGGGGTTAAAAGAATTCACGTATACATGCACTACATATCTCATACTCAATAAATTGGGACAACCATATAAATTTTAGAGCAACATTATGCATAATCTTGTTGTGAATGTGTGAACTAGTAAGTTCAATTCTCACTTTATTGAATGGTAAAAAATGCTAACAATGATGGTAGTGGATTTAGGCATCTAGTAATAAGGTAGGAGCACCCAATATCAACAATGTACCCAATTGCGTCACTCTTTACTCAAGGTGGCCATTCTAGAACTTAAATCTAGATGCGCCATAGATAACTTATTGCTATTAACCAAAATGATAAGCTATCTATGATGTACCTAAATTTAAGTTCTAAAATGACAACCTTGTGTAGAGAGTGAGGCAATTAGATACACTATTGATATTGGGTGCTTTCATCTTGGCATAACTCAATTTCAAATTTGGAACTTTGAATCGATGTTTGAGGAGATTTTGAACTTCCTCAACACCAATATAACAACTCCCATTTTCAACCAGTTTTTTTGAGTAAGTACACTAGATGTTGCTTGTGTGCTTATACTATGACACACTTTTGAAAATCATATTGGTTTTTACGAAGAAAATTCAGACTTCAACCAATTTTTTGATGTTCCATTTGGTTGACAATCTGCGATTATTTTTTGGATCTCCATGTTCATTGGTTTGAAATTATTCCAATTATTTGAATATGGTGATCATGTGCAATTCAACTCATTCACCGTTTCCCATTTTCTATTAGCACCAACTATTTTACATAAAATTTACTACACAAATATGCCTTGCACTTGCTTTACGCTACCCACTCTCATAGTTTTCACTAACATTTTTTGGTGGCTTTTCACCCTCCCTTTCACTGCCTTTTCTTATCTCGTTGAAATTTAAATTTTGGGTGACAAACAAATAGGGAATGCTATATTGTGCTCAATGGTATGTTGAAATGTGAACCAAGAGCCATGAACCTAGCTGTTATGTTAGAAAACTAAATTTCACCTTTAATTGTGTACATAGGATCTTATAATTGTGCATTTTAAAATCACATCTCTTGAAAAACTTGCTATTTTAATTTCTCATTGATTATAAGCTCAAAATTGATTCCCATTCACAAAAATCTTGATTTGCCACTCATGACTCACTATTTTACGCTCACAAAATACCCTCATCCACAAAAAAACACTTAATGTTGGGTGATAGACACTTACGGGGTTATAACCAAATATATAAATATACACGATTTTTTTTGATAAAGCATACCTTGGAACAAGAAGGCGAGCAATGACTGTCACACGCAAGGGTCTTATTAAATCAATATCCTGGTTGGGAATAAAGGCATCTGTAATTAAATCATCAGGAATGTCAAGCATGGGCACTGAAAAATTGCCCTCTTCGGTAATTTCTTCATCTGAACTTTCATTAGAATCATGTTCTAGCCTATGCACTTTGGACCTTTTTCTTCCAAAATCTGCCCATAGGCCTCCTTTTTTACTCAATTTTTTTTGATTGAGTTGCTCTAAATGGACATGATCTCCAAGCGATGTCTTGTGCACCAACAACGATTGGAATTGCGAAGTTCGTTTATTAAAATATGTGACAACATGTTCGCAAATATGCTTGGTAGATGGGCGTCTATAAATGTATTGTTTGTCGATTCTCTCAAGTGTGCTATCAAACTCAAATTTGGGGGCTTCCATTTTCCTTACAAATTGACCATCATGAATCCTTGTTCGACCAATGAGAATGGCTTTGAAACTAATTGCTTCCAAGGATTGGAAAGTTATTGAAAATTGTGAGCTCTTTTGACCCAATATTACCTATTTGCACACACAAAAGCCTCAAGTTTAGTAATAGAGAAATATTCTTTGCACTAGCTTTGCTACGTGTCTTTTGTTTTCCATGTGATTTTTACCCTCCCTTTTTCTCATTCTTTTATTTCTCAAAATTCTTTATGTGCCTTTTTCTCTCCCTCCCCCTCCCTTGAATTTCAAAACTTGGGAGATTGAGAGATACTCAATGCTTGACACCCAATTCTTTATAATAAAGAAATGTCAAACTTATAAAAGATTATTTAAACAAGAAATTCCAATGAATATTTACCCTCCCATTTTATGCCTTTTTCTCTCTTTCCCTCTTTTATGTAACTTGTGAAGTTAATAGAGAATTATATCATGAGATGGAAAACCCATGGTGAGTCATTATATCATGAGACAGACGGACAACCCCCTCTTCATAATATACATAATTGTGATTTGAAAAATATATTACATATATATTGGCATGAAGTGTGAAAAATGAGTTGATTGAGATTTGTGATAAATACTTGTTTTTGTGGTACAATACGAAAAGGAGGAATCTCATCATCCATAAAGGACTCTAAGAAATCTTGAAATGTAACGTGTATCACATCTTCATAATCAATGCCCAAGTGTTCTTGAAAACAAACCTATATATATGAAGATGGTATTGAACACATGTTTAAGTATGCAGTTTGTTAAAACTTAATGATTTATAATAACTTTTGATATATTGTTCTGCAACTATTTCGTATCAAGTTTTTGATTAATGAACAAATGAGCAATTAAATGCCAAAACTTTCTTTATTGAAATTGATAAGATTGTTTCCAACACTAAATATTGGGCATGAAGATTAGAACTTTTAGGAGAACATTGGACTCCAGTAACATGAGTGGGTGTTCCTAAAAACAATCAAATAAAAACTATGATGCCTATGCTGTAGCCATAGTTAAACTTGTGTGTTTTAGTTGCAAATACTAGAGATACAAGTTGGACAACAACAAATGGTTCTAGATGTTTGGAAGATCTCAAAAATCTCATCTCCCTTGAGTCAATAAGATTAGAAGACAATCTCTTATATGATCAATGTGGTTAGTTGCCCAAAAATTTGGCTTGGTCTATTGCACATGTATGTTTGTGAGATCAAAATTTAAAATAACTTAGCTTTCTTCACAAACAAGGCTAATAAGAGTTTGAAGTTGGTCAATGTTTATCTCCATCTACAGTCTAAATAAAATCAAGGTAATTGAATTCAAATGTGAATACAAAATTTCCCAAATCAATATCCCAATGGTAAATTTTCAACTCTTACATTCTTGGGGCATGTGAAAAATCAGAGCTTTTCTACCCTAGCCCCACAAACACATATGTGCGGTTGACTTAAGCCTAAAAGTTTAGGCTTAGGTTTTTGGAAAACTATTTGCAAATCTTTCAATAAAAATCCAAGTTTGTACGCCTTGCTACCCTTAAAAATTTGAAGTACAATTAACAATTACATTAACCCTAATTGTCCCATGAGGATAGTAGGTACATTGCAATATAATTGACATTTGTTACCAATAAGAAGTTCTGATTTTGGGATCTTAAATAGCTCACTAAAATCCCATGACTTTATGTTATAACTTTATTGATGATTTCAAATATAGTAAAGGTGTGGATCCATTCTAAATACAAGAAAAATATCTCATATTGTATTGCCCAAAAAGGCACTTTCAGACATTTAGGGGTTAAGCTTTAAAGTGACATAGACCAATTTGAGTGGCTTTTTAAATTAAATGACGTTTGAAAATTTTCATGAATAGTAATTACATTTAAAAAAAAAAAAAAAAAAATTACGTACTCTGACACACCATTCTTCACCATTCCTCTCTGGAACTAACATACAATGGAGTGTGTTTTCTTTATTTTCTTCAACGTTAAACAAGATTCGACACAAATTAGGAAGTTTAGGAACAACTTCTTTAACTGTTTCAAGAATTTCTTCCTCACCACCGTTTTCATTTCCTTCTTCATTTTCTCCAGTTTCTATTTCTATTCCTTCATCATTTTTAGGAGGTTCCTCCACAATTTCTATTTTAATTTCCTTTTGGTCATCGATTAATTCCCCCTCAACTTGTTCAATGTCTTCATTATTTTCTAAGTTTTCCTGAATCTCATTTCCATCCTCGTCAAATTTTTTGCCATTTTCTACTTCTTCTTCTTTTTCCTCTCCTTCTTTCATTATTTTCCATTCAAGAACCATGTTAAAGGGCGATGAGTTGTGAATCCAAAATGTTCGACGAACTATGGGATTTCCAGCTGGCATTGTGTTCCACGTCATGACTAACTCCGGCGTAGCTTTGTTGTCTTGTAACCCACAAACATCCAGATGACTAAGTCTTGTAACAAGTGGGTTTCCTACCAGTTCAATTTCCACTGGAAAATAAAATGGTGATAAACGACCTATCTACTCAAAATGTACATGTCAAAGCCAGAAAATTAAATCGTATTAGAAGGTGTTAAATTATAATTTCATCATAAATATAAACTTTACTTATAGAAGAATAATACGGTGCAAGAGTAAGTTAGACACCATGAGCCAACAGAATTTTGGTCAAAAATGTCAAGGACTGGTCAACTTTGAATGCTACCAACTTTATTTTTTTGACATATGACAACTCCAACCTACTTTTGTAACTTTTTTCTTAAGATCTCCTTGCTTATAGCTACAAAAAGTTTCAGCTTATTAAGGGGTTCACGGTTACAAAGCTTGTTACAACTTACTGAGGGATGCTATGTCATAAAGCAATATAGACCTAACAACCATATGAACTATTCATAACACCCCTTAATAAGTTGAAACTCTTTGTATCTATAAGCAAGGAGATCTTTGGAAAAAGCAACAAAAACAAATTAACACTATATTTGTTAATTTGGGAAAATCACTTTCTCAAAACTAATTTTGAGGATGTTGAATTTCAATTTGAGAGAATATTTCGATGATTTAAAATGAGTTCTTTGATAATTCCTTCAAGATGTTTCATCATTGACGTAAGGTTTTGAAGAAATCATCATAAAACATACTCTAAATCACCTAAAAAATTCTTAAAAATGAAAAATGAGAAAATCCCAAATTGAGACTTTTGCCAAATTAACAAATTCTGAGTCAATTGGAGTTATTTTTTTTGTAAAAAAAAAAGTTAATAATTCAAAATTGGCCTTTATGCTCTATCTGACAACTTTGACCACGAGTTTATTGGTTTATGGTGTGAGTAGTATTTTATTTTATTTTGTTTTAAGGTACATATGACAATTTTCAAAGAGAGTATTTTTTTGAGCATTCACCTTGACAACAATGGTGTCTTTATAGAACCCAGGCAAGGTACTAAAACACACGATTTCACACGACCATTCCGACCAGGATTGCAACACCCCCATAGGATGAGGATACACAAGAAACCCAACACTGCGACCTTCTTTAATCATCGCTTGATGCATGGCCGCTTCGATCCGACGCCACAGCATCGACTTCCCGGCACTCGAGAAGAACCGAAAGTGGTTCTCATCCTGTCGATTCAGCAACGGAAAGTCACGCTTCTTATTCACCAAAGCAGACTGATACGGATCTCGTCTGTTCGGATTCAACGTCGACAAGTGCCCCGTCAAAGCAGACAGCATCCAAAGCTCATCTCTCACCAACGAAGTCTCCGGTTCACTAACATGATTCATCACTCTCACACGAACATTAGCTTGAATGGGAGAGTGATTCCGAATCAACAGCTTCAAAGTATGAACTCTCCCAACCACATTCCGTCGTCCGAAGTCCAAGCATGGCACCACAGGATCATCCAAAGTGGGCTCTTTGTAACGTCGACCTGTTGAATAATAAAAATGGGTGTGTGTATATTAACAAGTGAGCAGTGAGCAATATCATACTAATAGAGAGAATTTCATGGATACCCTGATGAAGTTTGCAACATTTTCATAGATACCTCTGTTTTTTCAGAAATATCACTAATACCCATGGACCAAAAAAAATAGGTTTTTGTTTTGTTATGCATGTCACTTCCTTCTCCCTTTGTGCGTATACTATTTCTTTCTTGTTATACATGCATACAAAGAATGAAAGGAAGTGACATGCACAACAAAAAAAAGACCTAACTTTTTTGGTCCAAGGGTATTTGTGATAATTTTGAAAAAGCCGGGTATCTATGAAAATATTGCAAACTATGAAAATATTACAAACTTCAGGGACATCCATGATGAAGTTTTCCTAACATATATACAAGATCTGAATGTTGATGCTACAGAATTGGCTGCTACTAACAATAATGTATGAATCTAATGGAACGTGATACTATTTAAATTTGGGAAAAAGTTCTGATTTTGGGACTTTGGAATTTTTCTTTCTTAAGAGTTTTTAGGTAAAACCGTAAAACGCGTTATTCATTAAATTGGGAAAAGTGGCATTTTGGGACTTTTGGATTTTATGTTTTCTAAAGAGTATTCAATGAGTACTCCTGAGAAAACATAAAATCCAAAAGTCCCAAAATGCCACTTTTCCCAATTTAATGAATAACTTGTTGTAATTGAGATTTGAGAGTGAATTTTATGATGTCAATTTCTTCAAGATCTTACATCAATGATGAAACATTTTGAAATAATTATCAAAAAATTGGCTTTAAATCATCAAAATATTCTTGCAAATGCAAAGTTTAGTATCCCAAAATTTGTTTTAGGAAAGTGTTTTTCCCAAATTATTGAATATTGTGTTATGGATGTAAATCATTGAGCTTGTGAGCGTTATCTTTGACACAACTTGCACCAAGGTCCGGGAAAAACCAGCTACTAGTTCAAAGATAACCAATTAAAATGAGAAAAAATCGTTTACAATTTAGAAACGTCAGCTAAAAACTAGTTAAGAATCTTTAAAAAAAAAAAATACAGTGAAAATATGGTTTCTATGGTTTCTTGATAAAATGGTTCAATATGGGAATTGAAGGAAATCAACCGAAAAAAACTCAAATATTTCCCGGATCCTGACCTGCACTTGTTGAACGTCGTCCATACTTTCTTTCGTCCTGCAGTTTTTGCATTCGTTCGAACCGGACTCCACGACCTGATAGTTGGTGTCCGTCTTCCACTTCGGGACGGAACACGTGAAAACTCACACGAATATCAACAACGTACGCTTTGAGTAACAATCCCAGAGGGAACTGTTGTTTCCAGACCTCGCATACTAAGACGCATTCAAAAGGTCCCAGTCTTTGGGGATTGAACTTGAATGTGAGGTTGATTTCTTCCCGGGGAGGGATCTTGCCAGACACTTGAGACCAGTTGATTTTGACGAACTTGTGATCGCCCACTCCGTCTTGGCTCCACCAGTTGAAACATGCCGGTAAGGCTCGCAGGTTTTTTAAAGTGATTTCTTTCTCGATCTCGCAGTACAGGTACTGAATTCCCAGATCCATCATGGGTGGGAGCAAGCATGCTCGCGGTGCGTCGATTTCGGCTCTGGCTACTGCCATGCTGGTTTGTCCTGCAAGTTCGTCTACGTCGCATATCATGGCCAGGCGCATGTATCCGCGTTTGGTTCCTTTCAAAGCAACCTGTTTCAGTCAAAGCCGAACCACTTTGTGTTACGGAAAAGGCTAAGAAAATGGGGGGCAAAAGGTTGTTAGAGTTTGAAGTGTAGATTATTGTTCCACCATGTTTTTCATATGTTGCATTTAATCCCTGAACGGCCCTAGGGCTCTGGAGATATGGGTCATATCAGTCAAATATTGTCTTTATCAAATTTCAAAAAGTGCAAAACAACAAAAGAGATTGAAGCATTGTGTGATTGTGGTTGATAACTAAGGGTTTCACAGTAGAGATTGAAGCATTATGTGATCATGATTGATATACATTAAACTTGTACATACGGCTAGAAAGGTCCTTCAGGTCATTCACGGGGTAACTCTTAAAGGACCGAGGCACCGAGCTACTATTAATACACATTATGTATGTTATTGTATAACTGGCATTTGCTATCAACAAAAAGTTTTAATTTGGGATCTTGACTACCTCACTAGAACAACATTGATCTATATTCTAACTTCTTTGTTGATCTCAAATGTAATAAAGGTGTGGATGCACTCCAAATACAAGAAAAATACCCTGTATTGTTGTGGTCTCAAAGGGCTGTTTGGTCCTTTAGGGATTAACTAAATTTGAACTATGCAAAGTCCGGGAATAAAAAACTAAGTTTAAAAGATTGTGGGAAACCATTGTAAATTTGTAATGCATAGGGTGACTTGTGTCTTCACTGTCTTGTGATGTGCAGTGCCTTTTAACAAGTTTTCAAGCTTTTTGAAACTCAACTAGTCATTATTTCAACTTAGTCAAACACAAACAAGTTCCATAAACACAATATTTGTTAATTTGGGAAAAGGTCTTTCAGAGAATTGATTTTGGGATCTTGGATTTTGCATTTGTGAGAATTTTTGGTGATTTATAGTGAGTTCTTTAATAAATTCTTCAAGATATTTCATCACTCATATAAGGTCTTGAAGAAAGCATGATAAAGTTATTTTACTCTAAATCACCAAAAATCTCTTAAAAGCGTAAAATTCAAAAGTTTCAAAATTGCATTTTTTCCCCGCAGTAGCAAATATTGTGTTCATAGCTCTTCTAGTAGAAATTTCCTTAATATGGTTTGTATATATATAACACCATATTCATAAAAATGAGAGAAACACCACATTTGTTAATTTAGGAAAAATAGGTGTCCCAATTTGTATTCCACCTTAAACTCAAAAAGCTACATTAAACCAAATTCAAAAGTATCATATTCAATCTAACCAACTAAGATTATTTCCCTTGCAAATTCCTCCTCTCATGTGAGGACAAGTGTACAAAAAAAAACGCTAGGAAGGTTTTAGGTGGTCACCTAAAACCTTCCTTTTTAAATTTGAAAGTCCCAAAATGTACCATTTTTCCCAAATTAACAAATATGGTATTGAGATTGGGCACCTCTCAAAATAGCCATGTTGATCGTGACTTGAATCAGCAATTTCCATTAAAAGTAGAGTTATCAGCTGAATTGACTTAAAACCTTCTCATTTTAGGTCAATTTTGAAAGGTTTTATTGCAATGTAGCTTGAATTGAGCTAAATTGCAATAAAACCTTTTGTCAAACTTCCTTTTAATTACATCTCAATTTAGTGGAAACCTCCCATTTTAATGAATATGGCATATTATGTGGCTTGAGATTGTTAGCATATGATCTTGTAGAATTTTATTAATTTTGAAATGTTAAATTGTTGTTCATCATTAGTGGTTGCTCTCTAGCTAAGTTTCAAAAAACTCAAGAACTTGTTGGAGGGCATTGTAAGCTTACATTGGGAGACCTTTGTTGTATATTGGGAAATGTAACTATGCAAAACAACCAAAGATGTATGTTCCTTAACATTGGAAGATCTTCCTATGCTTTGCACTGTAGTCCAAAATTACATGTATACTTTAGATCTAGTTAATTATGACAATTATCCTTGCCAAGCTTGATTGATTTTTCATCTATGAGTATGCCTTGCCTCATCAACTTCCATTCACACATTTTAACTCTAAACAACTCTAAGTTTCTCAATTCAAAGCAAACATCTTGCAAATCAAGAATAAATCAACCAGTGACTTTGTGAGCCTTCTAAACTATAATTTGACTTCTTCTTCCTTCTTGTACTTTTTGTTTTGTTTTTTTTCTATCCCTTATCCTTATTTGATACACTTCAAATTTTAACACCTTTTGACCCTCATTCTTTGGAGTAAGAAAAAGGTATTCTTGTTTTGAATTTGGTCAAAAAAATCAATGTGCGGGAAAGAGTTTGAGCAAGGAATAACTATTTTTGTCTCCAACTTTATAAATGATTTAACTCTACTTTTAATTTCTTAAAAAATCATAAAATAAATGTGTTTCAATCACCAAGATAGGAAAATAAATATATTTAAGTGATACAAACTGGTCATTTTTTGTAATTTCTATCCTCCAAATCATTTCCCAAGTTATTTTTTTCCCTTTCCTATTTTCTTAGTTACTTACGTAATTACACCATTTTTTTTACTAAATTTCAAAAAGTACATCGTTCTTAATTAATGAAACATACCCGTATAACACATGATTCGTTTTTTTCAAGTACTCCATGGCTTGGATGAAAAACCAGCTTTTGTTGCCAATCGTCTTCAGGATATGGAACACCATCAGGATACCAAACTCTTCTACAGACTTTAATTAGAGGAAAAGGCGTAGAGGTATCCCCAGGAAAACGTTTTTTATCTTGTAATTGTCTATGAGATCCTGATAGGGGTAGCCCACTTTTAAAGAGTTGGAGAGCATCCCCATATGAAGATAATGAGATAGGTTTACCTCTTTGTGATAAAATAGTTTCGTGTTCTGGATCAGGAATTGAATATAACTTAAAAGTGGCTCTAGATGTGTTACTCTTGTTTGTCAAAACCAAATCACGTTCATATGTACTATCAATCTGATATTAGTAGTTTTATACAAAGTTAGTAGTTTTACACAAAATTTCAACAATAATACATTATTAAAAAGTTTAAAGTTAATGTTACCTATTTGAACTTACGGAAAATTTCATAGATACACATGAAGTTTGCAATATTTACATAGATACCCCTGCTTTTTCAGAAAATACATAAACTACCCTTGTACCATAATATTTAGGCATTTATTGGTTGTGCTTGTACTTTCTTCATGACCAGTGTTGAAGAAGGGAATGTAATGAAACAAAATAGAAACAATGTGCATACAAGGGAAGAAGGGAAGTGACATACACAACAATACAAATGCCTAAAATTTTTGGTCAAGGTTATTTGCGTATTTTCTAAAAAAGTAAGGGTATCTATGAAAATATTGCAAACTTCATGGGTATCTATGAAATTTTCCCTTGAATTTATTACAAGTATGTCTTGCCCGCGCTTTGTCATGTCTTTTTCTTATTTTTTGATGACATATTAAGTAACATTTTTACCTTCACTTTCCCTCCCTTTTCCTCTTCCCTTGAATTTTTGGTGACTTATCACCCTCAACAAAATATTTATTAATTTGAGAAAAAAATTAATTTTGAAACTTTTGAATTTTATGTTGTTGAAAAAGTAATCATTGAATACTCTTTTAAGGATGTAAAACCCAAAAATCTCAAAGTTTAAATTTTCTCAAATTAATGAATATTGTGTTCCTCCCTTTCCCTCTCCCTCCCTCCCTCCTTTTTTTTTTGAATTTGGGCAACACAAAAACACTCAATGCTTGACACGGTGACACCCACGGGCTTATAGAGAGTTCCAAATTCTCGGTGACAAACACTTGAGGGTTTATGATATAGATAATTTAATTTAGAAGACATAAAGATAAAATACAAAATACATACATTTATCAAATATGATTTTATTTTATAGTTTTTGGTAAGTAAAAAGAATTCAATGGAACACACCTGAACAAGGCCATAATCAATTGATGCAGGAGTTATTGCTACAATAGGGCCTCTTATGTGACCTGCAATTTGAAGGTTTATTAAGACTTGGCCGTCTTTGTTATTTGTATTAGGATTAGTTATACTGCAATCATACGTTTTATCAAATGGACCAACTTTTTTTCCTTTAACAATTGCAAAAACGTCTTGATTTTGGTTTCCACCAATTTCTCCTGACCAAGGTTGAAAATAAACCGCGTTGTCATGAACACCATATTTAAATGGTGATTTTGGTCGTTCCCATGAAAACTTGATTCTTGATACACTACTATTTCTAATGACAAACTTGTAGTTACGAACCGTTCCAATAGTAAGTCCTCCTCCTATATCTATAAGTGGTGGTAAGCATTGTACATCAATCGGTATCCCTCGTCCACTTAATGGAAATTCTAACATCTTACAAATTTGACCCATATTGTCAACTTTATTGATTGCATATTCTTCATCTGTGAATCTATAAGAGTTGTTAGTAATGTTTTGCTCATTTTTAATCTCATTTTCTAAAAGAAAAAGTTGGTTTCTAAAAGTTTTCCAATCATGTGACGATAAAGGATGGTTTTCTCGAGTATCTATATACAAACACGCAATTTGTTGATAGTATTTAAACTTAGTTGGAGTAAAGCAAATATTAAAATCAATTTCAGTGAGAGCTTGAATTATTCCAAATGTTGGTTTAAATAAAAATTCACGTGGTGGTTCCACACAAACATTTTTAGTGTCTGAGTATGATTCTTTCTCATCCAATATTGTGCCAAATGATGTATATTTGGCATCATTAGTCACTCTCCAATAAAAGCGGATTGGAACTTCACCACAATTTTTTATTGATACACAATGATTAAATGCACCACCAACTGTGCAATCACCAAACAAAACACCTAATTCATATTCACCCGGCCTCCATTTTTGTCCATCTAATTTATCACAAGTCACTTGAAGATCAACCCCATGGCCTTTGACAACAATGTCCCAATGTCTCCCGGTGGATGTCTCAATTTGTAATTGTCCTTTGAAATCTCCAACTTTTGATGGCCTAAAGAGCATGATCATTTCTTGTGTTTCATTTTCTTTAAGTTTAATTTCTCTTGGATGGGCCAAAAATGGAGAAAATAATACATAATTCTTTTGAATGTAACGATCTTGAAGGCCTTTCCAATTAACATCTTGTGTCCACTCTGTTTCTATAAAATTCCATTCTAGATCATCGCAAAAACCAAGCATAGCAAAATGAGCTCCAGCTCTTGAGCATGTGTATTTATAAGATCTTGCTACAGAGTGATTTGTAAGACAATATCCAAAATCAATAAAAGGAGGAAATATGACTGTGGGTAAAGGATTTATTGACTTTAATGGAACAAAACAACTGTCCATTTCAGATTGAACTTCAATTTCATCTGTAGACTCAATTGTTGTTTTCGGCTTGTAGATGATGTCAAATTTACAAGACATGCTTGGTATGAGAATTTTCCCTTGAAAAGGATCCTCTTTTGATGACATGAAGAACTCATCGCCAGATGGTTTAATAAATCTATATTCCAAAAACATACAATAAATTATTATTTTTTGAATATTGTTGTATGTACTTTAGAATTGCTAATACAGATGTGTACCACGCTCGTTTTACTATTTTATCGAACCTATTATATATGGCCAATATTTATGATACCATAGTAGGTGTGGACCATTAAATAGAACATTGTTAAATTGAAAATATAACTTGACACACGGTGCATGACACTTACAACCAATAACTCCCAATTCAAGTGATTAGCCTAAGACTTTGTCAGGAAAAAAGTTATCAAAAATTTGAGTTCACCAAGATGAAGCTTAGGGATTTGTCTTGCTTGGTGGTGGAATTACTTTTGAGCTGATTAGTATATGTATTGTGCTTTAAATGCGTTATTTGTTAATTTGGTAGAAACATGGATACCATTTATACCACACTTGAATTTGTAAAGGCCTCTTGAATTTGAATTTAGGAAGTCACGTGAATCCTAGTTAATGAACTCTGTCCAAAATTTCAGAAGTTAATGAATCTTTTGTTCAAAATGAGCATATTTATGGATGATATGGATGATATATATCTCATTTCATTGGAAAACAATCAATGGATTCCCAATTCAATGAATATGGCGTTCTCTAGTAAAAAAAGCCAAAAGTCTCACTCTGTAAGCTTTTTACCAAATTAACAAATAACTCGTTTTTAGTATTTCTTGTTTGGCCAATAGTTGTTGATTATAAGTGTCATGCACTATAGAAGTAATAACTTTAGCTCTATTTTTCAACTCTAGATCTTGCTCATAGTATTGATTAAAATATCCACATTATGCTAAGTTCAATTTAGATCTTTCAGCCAATACTATGGGCATGATCTAGAGTTGAAAAAACATGTTGATGTTACAACTTAGATTTCAAGTTGTATCCTCTATTTAGTAATGTTCTATCCTTCATCTACACCTACTATAATATCTTAAATATAAACCATATATAGTAGGTGTGGTAGAATAGTAAAAAGAATGATACATATATCAATTCCCTAATAAAAATTGTAGCAAATGTTGTGTTATATATTTGACTAAATGGTTTTACAAAATATATGTGTTATATTTTTATTATCTATTACCGAAGTCTTTGGCTCCAAGGACTTTTATTCAAAACGTGTAAATGTGCAGTATATGTTTTGTGAGGCTCTGCATTAAATTTGAGAAGCCTTAGCAGCAACTTACTTGGACGTCCAATCCTAAAAGAAGGAAGGATAGAATTATGCCCAATTCCTCAACATACTTATTATAAATGATATTTTATATAGTAAATTTCTAGATACATCCATTAGATACTTCATGTGAATAGTAGCAATTTTTTTAAAGATTGGTTGTGTATTTGTGAACAAAAAGAATCTTATCTTTCTTTGATGACTAGTTGTATATGTTATTTGATGACTAGTTATATATGTTAGTAATAAGTAAAATTTTCACAAAAAATGATACAAATTTTAAACATATCTTAAGTAGAAAAGCTTTGACAAACTAAAAACCGAATATGAATCTTTACCTCCTAGCAACTTATTTCACTACTTAAATCATTTCTTTAGCTTAAAAAGAACATATACACTTGTATACATATCGACATGTTTATATTTTAAACATTCATCTATCTTTTTGATCATGAATATATGAATCTATGGGTGATATTGTTTACATACAAACATTTTCAATACTGCAAAATAGTATTGATTATATCATGCTTTCAAAAGGTTACAATCTTCAACTTATGGTAATTTAAAAAAAAAATTGCTAAAATATTTTGACTTACATCCTTACGTTTACTTTTTTTAAATAGGCATGCAAAAGCTAAAACAAAAAAATAAAAACGTACCAAAACCGTCAAAAACAACAACTGGAGGATTTAAATGAAAATAATCTCCCATTCTTTTTACTGGTGCCTCTATTTCTATCCAATAGGGCAAAGGTTTTAACGGATCTTTTTTTCGATAGATTTCTAAAGCCTGTCGTAATTGCATTTACAATGAAGCATATATTGAATGAAATTTCCATGGTAACGAATTCTAAGATACTTGGAATAACACAACTTTGGATAAAACTTAAGATGCTAAAAATTCAAAATCAAGATTTATTTATGATGTTAAAATAGAATGTAGCTTGATAACCTGAAATGTTCTTGGCTCTCTACTGTATCTAGGATTATTGAGATAATTGATTTTACGCATCATTCTTTCAAGAAGTTGGCATTCCTAATAAAATCAACAGTTTTCATTAACATAAATATTTATTTGATGCTATCAAAGATTACGATATAAGTTAGGTTGAAATGTTACTATATTACAACCAAATATCTCAGTGTAGATACTTTTTTTCAACCACTAAACGTCCAAATTTGCTTTGAAATAATTGGGCATCAATTCCAAAATCTAAACATAAAAGGGTTAATATTTATTAATTTAGTTCATAATTTTTATATACTAGATAAGCATTAAGAAAAAAATCCAAAACTTTCTTAAATGATCAATTACTAAAAAAATGTAAGTCTTTGGGTTTATTTGAATTGCACAGACCTAATCAGATAAATTTAAAAAAATCTATTGTTGTATTAAGTGCAAAGAGCAACAGAAATCCTTTTAACTTCATACAACCATAAGATATAAATTTCTAATCAAAATCTCACAAAAGCTACTTCTTAATTTTTCATCTAGAGAACAAACCATTCCAATATTTAAGCAGATTCTATAGAGTTGTAAGACAAGGGAAAACTTAATATCAACGCTTAATTTGAAACTCATATCAACGGCTTTGAACCCTGGATGAAATTATTACGATTTATCAAAAATACAATTTGAACTTTTAAAATTCACACTCTGGTGTTTTATAGATTCAGAATGAGTGATTACGTAACATGCATTTTGTTCAAAGAAACTAATATTCAATAATAACTCAAGTTAAAAAGCATAAATTCCAAAAAATAAAAATATATGATGATTTATTTTATTTTATATGAAAACACCATTGATGAAATTTGAAAACCTAAGTACATCACATTTCAAGGAGGCAATGCATGCAAAGACAATTTTAAATACAAATTTTGAAAAAACAACATGCAAGTTCTATTTTCAGTTCCACATAAAACTTGGTATCATTGAAACACATGTATTCATTCTGTTTGAATATCAATATTGTATAGTTTTCAATCTAAATTTAATTCGAGTTCATCGACTATATCAAACTATCTTAATAGATAGGTTAAATCATTGAGATGAATTGAAATTGTACAATATCCATTAACCATATTAAAATTAAGGCGTGCATGAATTTGGACATTTATGAATTTTATCTCATTCAGTACTTTGTTCTAAAATTTCATTTTAAGATATACAACTACATTCTTTATAAGATATAAAGTCATTTAATATCTTTATTTAGAATTGTATTAGGATGTGGAGGTTTGGCTGTCATTTCATAGAAAAGACTAAATACTTAAATCCAAAGATAACAAAGCTGTAAAATAGAAAAGTTTTTGGTACACTTTTTCAAAAAGAGAATAAAGAGATTCTTTCACTATAATATCCTAATTCTATTTTGGTAAAAATTATACGTGATGTTTCAAAGTGTTCCTACAAAAAATTCCTTACAAAGTGGTGTTAGCAATTGCCAACTCTCATGTAGGACTCTATGGCTTTTTATCACGTAAACATATTGACCATTGCTATACTCCTTATAGCAATGCACCCACATACACAAACAAAACTTGAAAAGACTATTTGCAAAAATATTAGATTTTAAAATTAGGATTTGTTACTATAGTGTATGTTGAAACTACTCCAATTTTCAGCTATTAACAAGTTTAATATTGCTAGCTCTTGTCAAATTTTTGAAAACTTGCAAATAAGACTTTGCAACTAGCACTAAGTTTTATAATTTTGCTTTGAAAAAGGTTGATGACAACTCAAGACATAGTGATTACATAGCCTTGGTATCTTCATTTTTTTGTAGACCAAGGTCAAAAGTAGGAATTTGTTCCTATATCATGGGTTGATTAATTGTATTTTCTACCACTTTCATAATGCTATTCATTATCTATGCATCCAAATTTGGATTTGAAATTTCCAAAATTGATCTTCAAGAGGTAAAATGCAAGTTCTTATGTTTTCCCCCAAAGTAAGAAGACCAAAGTTGCATAGCTTAAGTCCACATGTTGTTGAGATTGGTATCTTGCTTTGTACTCCCTCCATCCCAAAATGATATGTCCTTATTTTTCTAGCAACATCTTTACACTACTTCCATTGATTATGTTGAACACAACATAAGTCATGTGTATCCAAATTCTATGTGACAAGACTCAATGAAGGTGATTGCATGAATTCACCAATTTTATATTTGAATTGGGTACAAGAAAGATTGCATACAACCTACTCAAAACTAATGAACAAAGTTAGGGATTGAATGCTGACAATCATTTTGGGACGGAGAAAGTATACAACTACCAACACCTTTGCTTATTGCTATGGTTACAATTCTATTTTCTCATTGCAAACATCATTTTAACAAAAAAAAATACCGTGTTTTTATCATATTTAGATTATTGTTAAAACATATTTAGGTATACCAAAATAAACTGAGCAGCAGGCATTTGCAATCTCCAAGATTCTTGTTCTTCAATAGGTAAGAGCTTGTAATCTTGTCCAGGTTCTGGCATTAGTGTAAAAAGTGCAGTTTTAAGCCTTTTAGGAAACCCCATTTTTCTAGATTGCTTAAAAGGCCTAGTAGGATAATCTTCAGGATGGTTGTGTTTTAGAGGTCTCCAAGATTGTCTAAAAGATTGCCTCCATGGATACATTTGCCCAATCATAATTTTTTCCTGCACCAACCTTGATCCATGTACAATAAAAAAATGTCAGGTTCCATACATTACAAAACAACATTGTGTCTACAAGACTAAAAATGACTAAACAATGATTAAACAATGATTAATGTGGGAAAAAAGTTAGTTTTGTGACTTATGAATTTTGCATTGTGAGAGTATTTTGGTGATTAAGAGTGAATTTTATGATAATTTCTTCAAGACCTTACACCAATGATGAAAGATTTTGAAGGAAATATCATAAAATTCTCTCTAAATTATCAAAATACTCTCATTGATGGAAAATTATAGGTTCCAAAATTGGTTGGGTTTTGCCAAATTATCAAATATTGTGTTGAATGACTAAATTGAGTTATTAAGAACAATTTTTTAGATATTGTGAACTCAATTTTCCTAGTAGTGATTTAAAAAACAAACCCGAATTTTGAAACACACTTTCATTTGTACTTTAGTGAAAGATAATAGGCTACATCTAAAATTGTATAAAAACTCTATTATATGGTGATCTAAAAAAGCGACCTGTGCAAGTCTCATGGCCTCAGCCATTTCTTCTGCCTCTTTCATTTGTTTAGCTTCATCAGTCTCTCCACCCAAATCATTAGGACCATCAAATGCATGTTGGTCCAAAACAACAACATCTTCACCATTTATTTGGATTTCATTAATTTGCTCACCTTTGTCAGCAACTTCCGGTTGGTCCATTGTTATGAGTTTTGAACCCGTATGTGAAGCACGAGGTGGATCCTCAATGCCCATTTGTGAGGAGCTTCTCTCAACATCATCAATGTTGTCCACATTAACATTAGACAATCGTTCTACCGTATCTGCAAAGTCTTCGTTAGAAGCTCTCCAACTTGATGTGCGTGATTGAATTTGAGAGAATCGTTTCAAGTGTTTGAAAATTTCCTTGGGAACATCAACTTTTGGAAGACGTTGAGGATCAAGGTGTGCTCTTCCAAATCTAGCCCATGGAATACGATCAATAGTCTTTCTATGATTGTGAAGAGGTGCTCTAATTGGATGCCACTTTCTTGTCCTTTTTGCAACCCAATCAATTAGACCATCCGTCTACAAATCAACAAAAGTTTTACCAACATTAGATTAAAAAATTACATATTAAATAGTTTGAGCATCTCATCATTTGATTTTTTTTTCTTTATCCAAAAATCCTAGATATATGGTGCAAGATAGCACAAAGCATCAAAGATTTAACAACCATATGAGTTATTTGTAGCACTCCTTAATAGATCAAAACTCTTTGTTACTACATTTAAGAAGGTCTTAAGATAAAAGTTACAAAATACAAATTGGAGTTGTTATTTTCCAAAACAAAGTTATTGGCATTCAAAATTGACAATTATTTGACAATTTTGGTCAAAACTTAGTTGATTTATGGTGTCTTGCAATGTATCATTTAGGTTAAAATTTGAAATTTCAAGAAAATTTCAATAATGATGAAGTTATAAACTATGTATTAATCATATATAATATTTGTTGAAGGAAGGTGAAAAAAGAAGGTCATAAATTAGTCTTAGCAACATATACCTAAGTTTAATGCAACACATGCAATAAGCATCTTATATAGAGGTTAAAGTCATAATGAAACTTCAAATTAAATCGTATGAAACGCTCTTATAAAGAATCTTATGACTTCGAGATTGTACAAGTTAAAATTTGTTGACCTTAATTTGGAAATCTTAGAGGCCACCTAAGGCAACTATCGTTAAACTTTTCTAAACAGAAACAAAGAAACTTACAATACACTAAATGACGTTGAATAATTCTATCATTGTCCAGTGTATAACTTTTTTGAGAGAATAAAATTATTATATAATTGCCAAATATATATATAGTATGCGACTTATTTATCTGATTACCTTCCATGCATTTGGATCAGGAGGGTTTGCAATTGTTTGTATTAATTGTGCTAATAATTCATTTCCGACTGTTAAAGCCAGTTCTTGATCTGTTTGTTCTTCCATTGCTAAAGAATTATTTCTTGTTTACCGCTTCCTTAGAATGATAAATAAAAACCAACCCTAGAACTGAAATGAAATTTAAAGCAATTTCATCTATGTCTCAAATTTGTAGAGTTAGCTTCGTTGACAAATACATTGCAGTAACAGAATGCAAGCAACACTAAAATTCTTGCTTATAACATCATAAATTAAGAAATTTCATTGACAAATTATATTTTAAATTTGTAACTTGATAAAAGCTTCACAATTTTTTTCGTTAATTTAACGTTCTTATTAAATCTCGTATTAAATCTAATGGATAAGTCAAAAACACATATAAAATCTTGTTAATTGTTTTTCTCCTATAAGTATAACATGATTTTAGATTTCAAGAATCATTGGAACTGTGGTTTAATCTCTTAATCTATATACAAAATTTCAGAAAAAATGACATATGTTAGGTTAAAAAAATTATGGATGTACTAAACATTTCATTAGATGGATTAATTCATGGTAAATTTGAAAAGTTTCAAATGTGTTATACTCTCTTTTCCTTTTATAGTTTCAAGTTCCAATATATTTGTATTACATGTTTTTCTTGCAATTAGGATTAGAACCTATATACTTAAACAAATGTTATTCAAAACTTCAAAGTATTGCCCTTCATCCTTATGCGCACATTGCTTCTTTTTTGTTTCATTACATTCACCTCTTCAACATTGGTCATGAAGGAAGTACAAGTGCAACAAATAAATGCCTAAAAAGTATGGTCCAAGGGTATTTGTGCAATTTCAAAAAAATCAAGGGTATCTATACAAATAAAGCAAATTTCATCTTCCTTTGTTACAACTTACAACTACAGAATGTAGATACCCGTTCCAAGACATCCATTTCTAGATACCCAATCCAAGACACCCATTTTCAGATACCTGTTCCAAGACATCCATTTCCATATACCTGTTACAAGACACCCATCTTCAGATACCCATTCCAAGACACCCATTTTCAGATACCCGTTCCAAGACATCCATTTCCATATACCTGTTACAAGACACCCATCTTCAGATACCCGTTCCAAGACACCCATTTTTAGATACCCGTTCCAAGACACCCATTTCTAAATACCCATTCTAAGACACCAATTTTCAAATACCCGTTCCAAGACACCCATCTTCAGATACCCGTTCCAAGATACTCATTCCAAGACACCCATTCCAAGACACCCATTTCAAGATACCTGTTCTAAGATACCCATTTCAAGATACCCATTCCAAGACACCCATATCAAGATACCCGTTTCAAGATACCCATTCCAAGACACACATTTTGAGATACCCAATCCAAGACACCCATTTTGACATACCCAATCCAAGACACCCATTTGGAGATACCCATTCTAAGACACCCATTCCAAGACACCCATATCAAGATACCTATTTCAAGATACCCATTCCAAGACACCCATTTCAAGATACCCATTCCAAGACACCCATTTTGAGATACCCATTCCAAGACACCCATTTTGAGATACCCATTCCAAGACACCCATTTTGAGATACCCATTCCAAGACACCCATTTTGAGATACCCATTCCAAGACACCCATTTTGAGATACCCATTCCAAGACACCCATTTTGAGATACCCATTCCAAGACACCCATTTTGAGATACCCATTCCAAGACACCCATTTTGAGATACCCATTCCAAGACACCCATTTTGAGATACCCATTCCAAGACACCCATTTTGAGATACTCATTCCAAGACACCCATTCCAAGACACCCATTCCAAGACACCCATTCCAAGACACCCATTCCAAGACACCCATTCCAAGACACCCATTCCAAGACACCCATTCCAAGACACCCATTCCAAGACACCCATTCCAAGACACCCATTCCAAGACACCCATTCCAAGACACCCATTCCAAGACACCCATTCCAAGACACCCATTTTAAGATACCCATTCAGAAACACCATTTTAAAATACCCATCTCCAGATACCTGTTCCAAGATACCCATCTCCAGATACCCGTTCCAAAATACCCATCTCTAGATACCCATTCCAAGATACCCATTTTGATATACTCCTTTCAGGATACCATTTCAAGATACCCACTTCAAGATACCCGTTCCCAGATACCCGTAGTGTCTGTGGTACCCGACGGAGATAGATATAATCCGAACCATGAACCGATCCGGTGGCCACTCTCTAGAACGAGGCGCTGAGCTCCAAGCCCGAAGCGGAGCCATGGCCACTAAGCTCATGTTGTATCGATGCTCATCTGCGAGTGTGCATTTCCAAGGCACATGCTTTCCCTTCCAATTCTGCTCGTTCTACTCTCGCCGTCACGTTCACTCCACCCTGGTTTCCTCTTCCACAGGTGACGTTACTCATTATCCTCACCTTGCGAATTTTTGAATTTCGTTGCAGGTTTCACATTACTACCAAACTTTCAATCATATTGTCAAGAGAGTCAGATACCGTTAGTGCGATTTCAAAGACTCCTTGAAGGTTTCGAAAACTGATTAACTTCACTGAATTTTTTGGTGTAATTTAATGAATGCTGGCTTTTGAGTTTAGCGGGGGTTTCGTTGATTTGTGCCAAAGCATTGATAACGAATTTTTATTTGTGTGTGAATTGAAGCTGTTGTTAGTTGATATTGACAGGATATAAGAGCGCGAAGCTGGCTATGGCGCACATTGAGAAGGAGGTTGTTGTTGCTGGTCGAACAAAAGTCGGGTAATACAATAGTCTCATGTCTTAATTAGTGATCAAATAGACTTCCATGAACCTTTGAATTCCTATTAATCTTTGATTAGAGCCTAGATGAGCTATAATGTAGGGGAAATTACAATAGGGGCGTGAAAATGAAAAATATTACACATAGGGGCATAGTTTCAAAATAAGTATAATTAGGGAAGTATAATTAGGGGGCACATTTTCAAAATAATTTGAATTTTTTTTTGTAATTTTTTTTGGTTTGGACATTGGTTGATTCAGATACATCACATTAAATGTTAATTAACTTTCAAAAAACCTAAATATCTGTCCAAATCAAGCCTAAATAAAAAAATATTAGTGAAGGGGAGGACCATTTTTGGAGAGACCTTTAAGTTTTTTGAAAGTTAATTAACATCTAATGTGATGTATCTAAATCAACCAATGTCCAAACCAAAAAAATTTCAAATTTTTTTGAAAATGTGCCCCCTGTCTGTAATATTTTTCATTCATGCCCCGGTTTGTAATTTCCCCTATAATGTATGTCTAGTACAGCTTCTTTGAAATTGACACCGAAAAGAACATGTTAAGCATGGTTTGACAAATGTTTGATTGTCTCGAGTTTTCTGAAGCGAGAGGTTTCAAATGTGGACGTGCAGATGGATAGGCACAGGAGTGATGGGACAAGCCATGTGTGGACACATTCTGGACGCTGGCTTCTCTTTAACCGTTTTCAATCGTACTGCCAGGTGACAAATTGAATTTTCAGGTTTTGAATAATTTATCTAAGGTAGGAACACCCATAAGCGTTAGTGTCCCCATAACTGTCACCTCTAAAATCTTGGAAAATCTGTTAGAAGTAAATAGATGTAATTATAAGGATGTACAACATATGAACATGAAACCTTAGTGTTGGTTATTGGTACAATGGCAGTTTGCTCTTCAAAAATTCACAACTTGTTCTCACAGTATCCAATTAATAAATTCAAAAGTGCAAACTTATTAATTTTCTATTCCTAATAGGATCCTATAATTTGCTAGGTGTTTAGTAATACTCATCGTGTTCAAAACCCGTAAACTAATGCTTATGGGTGTTCCTACCTTAGTCAAGTTGTAGAAAGCCTTGCAGGATTTGTGTAAATCTCTGGTGATGCAATTTAATATCTCCAGCAAAGCTTGTGAACTGAGAATGCAGGCTGCTATAAGAAAATGTCGCAGATATGTGTGAAATTCCGAAACAGCAAGGGAACCAGGTTCTTAATCTCTTGTACGTGTTTCATGTTTTTTTTGCAAGCAGTAAAGCTGAGGGACTATGTAAAAAAGGTGCGGTCATGGCAGACTCTCCGAGTGCTGTTGCTGAAAAGAGCGATGTAGTCTTCACAATCGTGGGGTGAGTTGTTTTATTTTCACGTTTCTCAACTTTTGATATAATGCAGTATTTGTGTTATACTCCGGTTTTTGTATCCTTACTTTTGTACTTTGTTGTGGCGGGACACCAGATATCCAGCGGATGTGCGGGAAGTGATTCTAGGAGAAAAGGGAATACTACAAAGTCTTCGCCCAGGTGGAATTGTACGTGTATTTAAGAAGAACTGTGATGCTTGCACAGATTTTGAGTTTCTCTATAAACTTAAACACCATATTCAATAAATTGGGAAGGATACATTTTGGACTTCTGAATTTTGCATTTGTGATAGTATTTTGACAATTTAAAGTAAGTTTTATGATAATTTCTTCAAGACCCAATAATATTGATGTCAGATCTTGAAGAAGTCATCATAAAATTCTCTCCAAATCACCAAAGTACTCTCAAAAATGCAAAATTCAAAAGTCTCAAATGTATTTTTTCCCCAATTTATCGAATGTTGTGTTAGTTATGCTTACCGTTACTGACATTGTAGCCATTCTCAACGGAGCTTGACAGGAGCTTCTGGCCTCTGCTATTTGCACTGCCTGATTAAATTCGGGTTCAATGTTTTCAGGTGGTTGACATGACAACAAGTGAGCCATCTCTGGCTCGAGAGATTTTCGCTGCCGCTCAAGAGAAGTACGTCCTCAATTCCTGGAGTTAGGTTTTTGCATTTTAATAATTTCAGAACTGTAACGCTGTATCTCTCTTGATGTTTTATGTTACGTCAACTGATGAGTTGTGCGTCAGAGGGTGTGATGCAGTTGATGCACCTGTGTCAGGGGGAGATAAAGGAGCTAAAGCAGGGACTCTTGCAATTATGGCTGGGGGTCAAGTAGATACGGTAATTGTTATTACTGAAACTCAAAGTTGTTAGTCTGTCTCTTCCATGAAGACTCAGTCTTCGATTGTTTTCCTTCTGATGCGGCTATGTGAAGAAGAGCCGTGCTCAACCCATTTCATGCTACAGACTTTTATCTATGTTCGCGTCAATTATAACTGCAGTTCTTCGCTAACAAGATTCCGAAGCAGATTAAGCAAGAATTATGTTACTTTATTTTATTTTATTTTGTTGAGACCTGTATTCGGTTTTGCAGATGAGCATGTTGGCACCACTGTTTAAATGCATGGGTTCTGTTACTTTCATGGGCCCCGCGGGGAGTGGACAAAGCTGCAAACTAGCCAATCAGGTATGTTGTGATCACTTTTCTTTGATTTGTCTGCAGCTGTTCATATAATGCAAATTCTTGGCTTCAGGAGTTTAATCTCTTGTTGTTTTGGAATTTTCTTTGGCAGGTTACCATTGCATCTACAATGGTGGGCTTAGTGGAGGTAAGTGATTTTCCCTTTGACTCAAGATCGACCATTCCTCAATTAAATACACTGTTCAGTGGACAATAACACTGAATTTCAAGCAGAATACGTTTCTATTATTCATCAATTGTAGCCTTCGTTGAGGAGTTGTTGGTGAGTTCAATGGTCTAGAGACGGTCTCATTCTCGAAGTGTTTCACCGGTTTCATCTGGGCAAGGTCTAAGTGCCCTAAAGTTCAAAACTTTGGTGATCGTGGTAAACTTTGCTTTGAATGACCTTGCTTATAGAATCTGTAATAACAATGCCATGAAATGTTAAATGGGTCAACAGAAGCAGTGCAGCTGCCTTGAATGATTACAAAGAGATGCGACAAAGAGCTATTGAATTGTAAAAAATTACTAATCTGGTGAATCTGAATTTGATAGGGGATGTTGTATGCCCATAAAGCTGGGCTGGATGTTCCCACGTAAGTAACGCTCTTACCGTTTATAAGGCCTCGAATGTTATGGCAGTGCTTCAGCTCAAGGGCTTCATCTTCTTTCCCTTCTGTGCAGACTAGGCTCAATAGCTTCATCGTTTGAAAGCTATGAGATTGAAGCTCCTGAGAGAGCAAAGAAATCTAGAAGAAATACCGCTTCTCTAGATGTTGTACTAATATTCTAGTTTGTTTGATACAGCTATTTGCAAGCAATAGCTGGGGGTGCAGCTGGATCAAAATCTTTGGACCTGTATGCTGGTCGCATCTTAAATCGCGACTTTGCTCCAGGTTGACACAATGTTCCGATTTATTTCTTTTTTTTTGGACGTCACCTCTCCTTTTTCATATCTATATATGTTTCTTGACTTCTTCACACTGCAATTCAATTCACACCTTATCTTTTCAAGAAAGTGAGGTTGGGGATATTATTGCGTCACTTTGAGCATCTTAACATACTTAGGATTGTGATATTTGGAAGATCACTCTAGAGCTGTGTACAAGAGGCCAAATCTGTCAAGAGTACTATGCACGACTTTCTAATGTTTTGTCAAAGTGGGAGGTTGTCGACTACTATAATAAGTGACAGTAGTTAACCCCATTTCCATTTAAAGATCTGTGGCTGTAGTTTGTTCAGTGTAGGAGATAAGGTCAGGTACCTCAGGGGTTTTATCTCCTCTTGAGCAAAATCTTTGTTTTGCAGGCTTTTATGTGAACCATTTTGTGAAGGATTTAGGAATCGCACTGAAGGAATGCCAACAAATGGGGCTTGCTTTGCCAGGGCTAGCTCTTGTAAGCCTTCGAACTCATTTCTTTACCGCGTTGATTGTGTAGCTGCCATCAGTCACTTTTTTTTATTTTTGGTGTGTGTCGGCAATATAATCACAATCGAGTTCTAACTCTATCAGCTTCTTAAAATCTGTTGGAACCTGTGCAGGCTCAGCAGCTGTATGTGTCCTTGCAGGCACATGATGATGGCAACCTCGGTACACAGAGCTTAATTAAAGCTTTGGAGAAACTCAACAACCTCGCATTGTCACAAAAAACCTCAGCGTAGATGATTGTTTAGGACCTGATTTCCAATTGATCCCGGGAGTATCTCTGTGGCACCGTCCATGGAAAGAGCCTAATTTAATGCTTGTCCATTGCTTCTACTGATATCTCTTTGGAAGCGATGCCCTATGTATTGAAAGAGCTCATTTTCGACATACAATAACCCCACCTGCTATACTTGTTGATCTTTGTATTACAATTCCTTCATCTATGGAAGGACCCTCCCTCACTATTAATGTATGTCACTGAAATGGAGAGAACTCTGATACTGTCTATATGGGCCAGTTCGTTGATACTAGCCTCAAAAAATAAAATTTTGAACTTGTACTCCTATATATGCAAAACAGAGTTTTTTTGGGTATTAACTAGTGATGTACGGGTGTTTGTTTTTGTAATTACCACTTGTGTTTTGAAACGTTTGAAATTTGAAAATCGTTTGGGCACTGTGGGGCGCGATACCATACACTGAGGAACGGGTTAAGGATTTTTTTAAAGAATTTGTATTAAGCTTACTCGAAACCTGGAATCATTCCTAAGCTGGGACCATTTCTGAGCTCTTTTTCAATGAGATTGCTCAAATTTTCGGTGGGTTGACACGTACGGGAAGTTCAATGCCTTTTAGGGCTTTTTTGGGGGGCTCGAACTGTAAGAAGTGTAAAATGGTCCTAGGGTATTCTTACTTGATTTCACATATTAAGGAATTAGATAAGTGTGTTAGCAAATGAAAGAGAATCACAATGCTAGTTGTTTCATAGTTTGCACACTCTTCAACAATATTCTCCAAAGTAGTTTAAATCATAGAAGAACCGATTGTTATATTGCGCTCTACATAATTGACAAATACTCCCTCTGTCCCAATATAAAGCTCCAAATTAGGCATAGTTCTTGTCCCACTAAAAAGCTCCCTTTTGTTAATTTCAATTGTTGAGAAAGTATTTGTCATGTCCAATGATTTCATGGGGACAAGTTAAGCATCTGAAGAGCATTCCTCTCCTAACAAGCTTGGCCTTGCCCATATGAGGTACCATTGTTGCTACTGATCTTAAAATCATCAATAATGAGGAGCTAGCAACATGTACAAATATGGTACTTTTTGCATGGAATTTGGGTGCCCAAATGGCAACATCAAAACTAGAGATTTTGCACACATTTGGTAGATGGTATATTGATTCTAGAACGCATGTGTCATTAGTACAAAAACTAAAATAAGGAGGAGCCGGGGGAGATGGCACAATCAAGGTACCATTGAATGAGCTTGTTGGAAGTCCAAATAGGACTCTTAACTCACTAGTAATAGTGAGTCCAAAGTATTTTTGTTTAGGCAAAAATTTGAATTTGCAAGTGTTGAGAAATTTTTCTTAAGCTTTCCTTACATTAAGACATTCATTTAGAAAGTTTTCCCTCCATCAAAAGGACTTTTTTGATTTTTTTTCACAGCATAAAAGTGATTAGAACCCAAATGTCTTGATCTGGACTTTTATTGACTTGTAATTTGTAATGGCTCCCTAAAATGACCTATTAACATTTTAATAATTTTGACCATATGTGCACCTAGAAATAAGTATATATGCATGCTTTTGCCACTTGAAAATAAAATTTACAAATTTTTAATGTTCTTTATTGTATGTGGAAAAATGCTCACAAAATTGTCCCTAAAAGAATTCATAACAACTAATTTTAATAATCTTTGGACTAATACACTTTAAATTCATGGACCATAAAAGCTTGCACAACTATAAATGCATTAACCTAATTCCTACTAACCAAATTTGTAATCCGGATGAGTCCTTTACTTCATTTGATGAAATGAGACAGTTCTAGAACTTCTTACAAAATTGCTCATTTGGACATGATAACATTCACCATTTGAAAAAGTCTATTTTTTTTCTACTAATCTACAAGTATAAGCAACTTCTTGCCAAATAATTAAGAGCATAGCACTATCTAGTAAAACATAATAAATAGCAAAAGTATCATGTGTATGGCCAAATCAGAGTTAAGCAGTCCTTTTTGGGTACCCTAATCGTGCCATCACCCCCAGCAGCCTTCACAAACTATGCACAAATATGGTACTTTTTGCATGGAATTTGGGTGTCTAAACAGCAACATAAAAACTTGAGATTTTGCTAATATTTGGTAGATGGTATATTGATTCTAGAATACATTTGTCACTAACATAATGACTGAAAAAACAATTAATCCCTCATGGAGAAGTTTTTTGAAGCTTTATAATGGGACAGAGGGAGTATACAATATTGAAAACTAAGAAATAGGGCTAGGACTAAGCATTGCAATTGGGTAATGATGTATTGGAATCATGGATTTTTTTGCACTTTTCTTCCTAACCATGGTAGTGCTAGATGTGATAGTCATGAGATGGAGCCTCATCAATTTCTATTTCAGATAAAAAATTTATTTGACATAAGACTTTACGTGTATTCATTGATGATTTTTTTGAAGAATAATTAGATGAAAAGTTTTAACCCCTAAAGGATTGTTGTCCTTTTAGGGGACAGGTGGGAGTTTGGGCATGTACCTTTGGATAAGTTACTTTGTGTGATTTTTAGAGACTTTTATTGAAGGTGGGGAATTCAAAGATCAACACGGGCATCTAATTTTTTCCTCATTCCAACAATTATTGAAGAAGTTATGCAAGAAAATCTGAAAAGCAAGGGAGGACTGCCCACCCAAGCAACCCAAAAACTTCTTTAAAAATTAATTTTTTTTAAAATTAAAATTTGAAATTGGTTCTTTAGACTTTTTTTATAGGTGAGAAGCTTTGAATCATTCAATTTCAATCAATGACATGAAAGTTATGAGGAGTTATTGTTTGCGGGCAGTTATGGAATCTCTACTCTAAAATAAACTTTGAAGTCCTTTGTTTTACTCAATTTTTATTAGTTTGGAAAAAAACAAAACCAAAGGATGTAGATTGTTTATCACAACGTTATGACCGTTGGGATTTGCATTTTTCATTTTAATAATTAAATTCTTAACAATTTTGTGATTTGACTCATTCTCTACTTCTTTTTACTTATTGATTTTTCCTATGTGTTGTGTAGTTCCAATTGATTTGAAAATTCTCCCACACATAGCTAACTTGATCTCCTACATGGGAAAAATAAAGTGCAAAGTTGCCTAGAGCAATTACTTTCATGTAAGAATGGTTAAAGACTTCTAAAATTTTGCGACAGCATGAAAAAAAACTTGTCTTTTCACTTTAGATGTAAATATCCCACTCATGTCCATCTGGAATGATCTAATTTTTTTCCACAAGTACCTAATCCAATTTAGGGCAAGATCCTATGATTGGATTTCCCAAATTTTCAAAAAAAATTACCTTCTTACTAACCCTAAAAAATGGTAGTTTTAAGTGATTTTCACTGAAAAAATGGCTCAGTCCTTTAGGGGTTAATCAATTTTTTTATATTATTGTTTATATGGTTACGTTTTTTGATGTACTTTTCCAACGATTATCAATAAAATTTGAATTCAAAAACTCAGTCTTCTTTCTAAATTGTTCATGTATTGAATACTAATGGTTTTCTTTAGATTTTTATTTTGTTTTTTTGTATATTTAAATTCTAACTAGGAGAATATGTTTTGGAATTTTCATCCAGCTCTGAAACTTCATAATAAAGGCCCATTTTTAAAATTAAGAAAGTAGTTTTTAATGTACGTAGAACATACTTATTTCTTTTGAGCTATAAAATACTTGCGCACATGAGTTTGAAAATTAATATATATACCAAATAAATGTTAAAAGCCATTGCAAGCAAGTACATGGGTAAATAGTCAAGTTCTTGCATACATGGTGTATGTTTGCATTGTTCGAAATTGGAAGGCATATTAATTGGCTTAACTAAGAGCATGAAGATTGTGACACTCAATTGTATTGAAGCTATACAAAGAAAAAATTAGAGTGGATTTTGGTTTCAAATCACTTTTCTTTAAAAATGTCAAAATTGTAAATATATGCTAACTGAAGACAACAAAATTTTTTGTTCCTTCTATTGGGCAAATTAGGTTTTTTCTTTGGGGTTAAAAGAATATTGTTCTATTGTGAATGAGTGATAGCAAAAATGTTCTTGATCTTTTGAACCCCTAAAGGACCATTGTCCTTTTGAGGGACAAATGAGATTTTGAGCATGTACCTAACTACCTATGGCTAAACAACCTAAACTAAACTACTTTGTGTGATTTTTTGAAACTTTTATTTAAGATGGGAAATTCAAAGGTCTGTGTGGGCATCCAATTTTTCCTTCATTTTGACATTTATTGAAGAAGTTATGCATGAATATTTGCAAAATAGGGGAGAGCAAGCAACCAAACACTTTTTTCAAAATAACTTTTTTTCAAAATAAAACCCTTAAATTGGTTCTTTAGATTTAAGCATATGTGGGGAGCTTTGAATCATTCAATTTTGATTTATGAGTGAAAGGTTTTAGTTTGTGGGCAAGTACATGACTCCCATACCTCCATTCCTTTTGCCTTTGCCCTTTGGTGCTTTACTTTTTTGAGCTCTTTGTGAATTTGTTTTTTAACTTCTTTTTTTCCAAGTTGTAGTAGACTAAGATTCCTTAGTTGGTTTTCACCATTTGGATCAAAGTAAATAAATTTTGAATTTTGAATATTACACAAATCCCCCATTTTGGCGTAGTGTATATGCAAATTTGATGGCCTTACGGCATTGCAATATTTTACAAAGTGTGATTCACACCTCCAGTTTGTTTGAAAATTCTCCCACACTTACTTAACTTGGTCTTCTACATGGAGAAATAAACCTCAACTTTGCATAGAGCAATTTTTTTGATTTAGGGGTGGTTAAAGGCTTCTGAAATTTTTGGGCAACAAGAAAAAAAACTTTTTATTTCACTTCAGATGTCAATATCTCACTCCTCTACGTCTAGGATGAGTTGAATTTTTTTTCCACAAGTACCTGAGTACCTCCCATAGTCTAGGGCAACATCTTATAATTGCATTTCCAAAAACAATTATTTTTGTACCTTTCTACTCATTCCTCCAAAGTGACAGTTTTCAATAACTATCACTAAAAAAAGGGCTTGGTCCTTTAGGGGTTAAAACATGATAGAACATACATTAACTGTCCCCTTTATTAATTTTTCCTTATTTAGGCTTGATTTGGAGAGGCCATTGAGTTTTTGGAAGTTAGTTAATATTGAATGTGGTGTATCTAAATGACTAAATGAACCAATATCGAAACCAAATTTTATTATATTTTCACAACAAGCAATTATACACCCTTCAAAAGTTCAAATCATGATAATTTATAATATTTATATTATAATGTACTGACTATTAAAAAGATCTAGCCTGATATATTGGGCCTATTTGCCAAGAGAGGACCGATGCTCTACATTGAATATTACATTCAAGTAGCCCCACACTAATTTCTCAGTAGTTCACATTATACAAATATTTGCTACTATAGTAGTTTTCTAAAAAAATTACTGCAGCAAACAATTTTTGAATTTAAAAGCATATCAACAATAATAATGCTAAAAGAAACTAGCAGCACCTAAATCAAAATCATGTGAGATCTAAGTATTTAAATTGTTGCATACACCTCCAGGCCGAGGCTCCAAGTGGTCAAGTGATGAGTCATGAGGTAACTTATCAGGGTAAGATAACCTATTGACATGTCAAGGCAACCTAAATACAATAGTCAGTGTCAACAACTTACGAGTACACGTGTCCACTACCAAAGTGATTCCAGTTCCCTCACTTCCATCATGAATTTCAGGAAACCCTATTTTAAACAGCTTCGAATTGGCGGCGCCACGTAGACTCCCGCCAACCTCTCTCCACTCCTCTCCCCGCCCTCGCACGGAACGACACTTCTACCCAGTTATTCTGCTGTCTGTCGGCACTCCCTTTGTGCGTTCGTGCGGCGAAGTCCCATGCAACTCGCTTCGGCTTCATCTCACCAATGCTTCTCTCCCATTCCTCACTGCACCTCGTCGACTTCGACTTCTGCGTGCAATTCCTGTGCCACTACTCAGCCTGCTGGCGAGCTGCTCCTCCATCCAATTCTCTCTTGCAGCCTGGAACAGCAACTGCAACTGCGCCACTTTTCTCTCTCGACTACGACAGGCGGTAAATACTTCTAAATTATCTATCGTCCTCTGAGTCATGCTGATCGTGATTATTGTCGTCCATTCCTAGAATTCTTCTCTCCGATCACCTTTGTAGCTCTCTCCCCACCACTTTCCTTCCTCGATTTCTTCCACTTCACGTTCTAACTATGAGTCTTCATGGCATTCCATTCCGGCGTAGTCTATAGCTATGCTACTCTTCAGTTGCAATGGAGTGCATCTGGATGTGGCTGCATAATCTCTCCACCTCCAGGACACTTTTTCTGTGCTAGTCTGCTAGAGCGCTACCCCTCCGAGGGTCCTCCAGATTCACACTTCTAGATATTAAGTTTCTACACGAGTACACATCCCCTGCACTTCTCATGCATTTGTGCACTTTTGGTTTCAGTCACACTGATTTTTGGTTCCTCTGTAGTTAGATTCAGTAGTCGAGACTTCGTCGTAGCAGTTTGTTTCCACGGAGAACGTAGATTCGCCTCATGCTGAAAAACTGCTGTGTTGTGATGAAATACTGCTGTGTTGTGATGCAGATTAGTCTGTCGGAGTATCAGCTGACTGCGTGCCACCATGACACCCGGCAAGCGACGCTCATCAGAGCCCAGACACCTCGCTAGGATGCAAAAGACATGCCCCCGCAGGGATTGTCCCAACCCGACCCGAGGAATGGAATGGAGAGGCTCACCCAAACAGCTTCAGTACCACTGCTTTGGCTGCTGGAGGAAGTTCAACTACGGTGGAATTCTGCGATCCTGGGCGACACAAGTGACTCCGTCTGTCGCTTGGCTCCGAGGGCTCCCTGAACACGAGAGGAGCAAACCTCCAGATCTTCTTGATCCACCACGCCGTTCAGTTTCGCCAGAGCATGAGCCACGGCTGCGTTCAGTTTCGCCAGAGCTTGAGCCAATATTAAGACGTTCAGTTTCGCCAGTGCCTGATCCACCGCGCCGTTCCGTTTCGCCAGTACCTGCAGCACAGGCTGCACAGCAAGTTCATGGTAGAACAATGGGCGTTCAACTTAATTTGGTAGCTATCACTGGTGTTGGCAAACATTTGTGCAGATGCAAAAGATATATATATATATATATATATATATATATATATATATATATATATATATATATATATATATATATATATATATATATACCAAACCACAAACCACAAACCTGGGGCATTTGCAAGTCACTGATATGGAACTTAGCTCACTAAACACCATATTAGTTAAATTGGGAAAAACAGGGGTTCCATTTTGTACTCCACCTTAAATCCAAAAAGTTATCTTAAATCAAATCATATTCAAAGGTATCAAATTCAGTCTGAGCAGCTAAGAAGTTTTTCCTCCCAAATTCCTCCTCTCAGGTGAGGACACATGTACCAGAAAAAACGCTCGAGCTTGGATTAAGGTGATCACCTTAATCCTTCAGAAGTCCCAAAATGTACTGTTTTTCTCAATTTAATTAATATGGTGTAGTAGCCTACTAATTGGTGGAGTTGATGCCAGATTCCACTAACGTCTCTGTTTGCGTTATGTTGAGTTAACCAATCCAGACAGGGGTCCAGACTCCGGACTTTAAAGAACATGCATGGTGCCATTCCTATAACTTCGACAGTGATTGGTGTTCAACTTGAGCTTGATTGCTAGTAATCCCAGAATGATAGCAAAACGCCATGACTTTCTAATCTTTATAGTGTCCTGTCTTGTTCTTTCCAGTTCCGCTAGTGCATCTGGGTTTTGCTAATCAGGAATTTGGAACCGGAAAACTGCAATAGTAATGAGCCGCTCCGTCGTGTACCAGGAGCATGCTGCTGCAAAATCTAACATTATGACTGATGTTGCAATGTTGCAGGGCTGGCCGCAGGACAGGCCGAGCCATCAGTTGCTAGCTCATCTCAAATAAGAGGCCGTGCTGCCCGAGGCTTGCATGATGTCGCTGATTCCTACCTGACTTTGGGTCCTGCAGAGCTCGGCCTCGAGAGGAACCTCAGAGCAGACAACGTGCAGAGAAAGGTAACTAAGATACATTCAACCCTGTCATTCCTATCTTAAGCACAAGTCAAATTATTTGTAACTTAAATAGGATAGTTTCAGGCTGCGCAAGAGGTGTATTATAGACTTAGAGATGCTGTTCCAGCAGAGACTCTAGGCTAATTCTTCATCTCACCGACATGCACAACACTAATAATACTATACATTGGTACCATGTTGATGAATTCGATTGCTACCAACTTCTGCAGCATCATCCACTTCGATCAAAACTTCAAACCCAATATCAGCTCCGAAATGGGCTTCTAACAGATAACCGTTTCTTCTGTTTTATCCGATGTGACCCCATCAGCAGGAATCAGGAGCTCGTGCCATGCAGGGTTATGATAGAGAGGCTGGTGGATCAGCCTCGGCTGACATTGACTTGGTGGGAAACTGTGCTGGTGAAGGCGCACGGAATGGCATTCGAGCACCAACTCCTACCTGGCATGATCTGAAGATTGATCTGACTCCATTCGACACCTTCGATGAGTTTGGAGTTGGTGGCAGCCCCAGCGATTTGCTCCTCCAGCCATTTGATGACTTTGGAGTTGGTGGCTGGAACGATTTTATTCCACAGCCACTTGGTGAGTTCGGGGTTGGTGACTCGGCCTTACCGACCTTGAGCTTCAACAGTGCAGACAGCTTCTGGGAGGATGGGGCTTCCAGCTTTGGAATCGAGTTCCCAGCTGTAGCTGTTCCCGAGCCACCTGGCACCATTATCATTTCTGCTTCGGACAACTCACACGATGTGCAGAGCTCGAACCATTCTAACACGGCCTCAAGTGCTAGTCCTACAGCCGAGCATTTGGTTTTGCCACAAGGGAAAACTGTGAAGATATCGTTCCTTCGGTACGCTGTACCCACGGTGACTTGTATGTATGCACTGAGCTGCTGATCAATTTGAGGTACTTAATTGTCTCCAGCTTTTGCCCTGACCAGACTGTATGTTGGTTCTGTTCTGCTAGACGACGGGGCTTTCTGTACGGACACCCTTGTGTGAGCAAGTGGATTGAGAAACTATTATATCGGTGGCTATTTTTGGACGAGGTATTATTTGGCAAAGCAAGCCTGGTGGTGAAGAGTGACTACACCCATGCATGGACCTGTGCAATTATAGCATCCGCGCTTGAGCTGCTAAGAAAGCGATACAGATGTGGGGTTGTTCTGATATATTGATTTGTTACTACCTGATACGGTCTCAAGGCAAACAGGTTTGAGAAATCTGATTGTGTTAGAGATCTCAAAATACCTACACAGCAATCTGTGACTGGGAGCAGTTTAGTCAGAATGAAGTGGGAACTCTGTCATTTAGTTTGATTAAAGATGGAACTTGTGTCAAGCAAAGTCTATTCTTCTTTGGTGATCACTTAATTGCTAGCAATTTAAGAGTGTCTGCAGTATGATGACGTCAAACAGCATCATACGTCTACACGAGTCACGGAAGAATCCACCACTTTGGTATGAGTAATCTTACTAAATTTTGCTTAATCTATGTTTGCTGTTGACCTCCGGACTTGAGCCTGTTTCGACCTTGTAGTAGGAGAGGATTTGTTTTCGTTCCAAGGCAACTTCCGGGTACTAGTATACTTACACTAGTCCACACAGTCGACCCTTCTGAATTCTGATGGCTCGTTTCCATGTGGGCTGTATGAGCAAAGGTTGCAACCAACTAATGGTCAACCAACTAATGGTCAACCTGGGCGTCATCGGTGTCATATTTTCCAGCGAGGACGATCGTGTTTAACAGTGTAAAGCTGTAATGTCTGAAAGCCACATGGAAGCGCTTAAATAGTTCAGAAACAAGGTCAACAGCTTAAGGTTTTTGTTTAGTCTCAGATTTATACAATTAAAATTGTCGGTTGAGACTGCAGAATAATGAAGTATTGTTGTTAGAGTCGGATGAAATGATAACTTTAGACTGAACCTTGTTTGACATGACTCTTTCAGGCCTCCAATTATTGTATTATCTTACTTGTAAGTTGAAGATATCCACGTGCCCACTGCCTTTTTGAGTAATCTGAGCTTCAAGTCAGAAATACTAACTAGTTTTGGTCGTGATCAGCCTCGTAAATCAGCTTAGGAGCCTGCTAAAAGACAATAACACGTAATTCGTTAAATTGGGGAGAAAGTGAAAAACAGTACATTTTGGGACTTCTGAAGGTTTCAGGTGACCACCTGAAACCGAGCTCACAACATTTTTTTAGTACACGTGCCGAGGAATTTGCAAAGGAAAAAATCTTAGAGGTTAAGACTAAATTTGATACCTTCAAATCTGATTTCAAATCTGATTTAAAGTGACTTTTTGGGTTTAAGATGGAGTACAAAACGGTACCTCTATTTTTCCCAATTTAACGAATAATGCGTTCCATACTCGACCAGACTCGGAATGGCAGTTCTATGCTTGGTTTTTGCTGAATGGCCTGATTTGGTGTTACTGTTTTAACATGCTCGATTGTGGCATTTTGCGGGGCTCTTGGAGTTGTTAGTCGGTGTTTAATATGCTCGATTGTTGCATTGTGCAGGCTCATGGAGTTGGAGGGAGCTGGGCCACTGCTGGGGTGGGTTGGGACTTGGGACTTGGGAGTGAGGAGAGAGGACAGAGGGATGCGGCGGGCTCTCGTCTACCTCAATGAACTGTGGCTGGCACTTCAATGGAAGTAACTTTTATTTTCTTTATTGTCTAGCGGATGGATACGGATTGGATAGGTTTGAGAGGCACTAGAGCAAGCCTTAAAGGAAGACAGTTCAAAGGTGACCTGTGAATGTGATGCCTTCTGGCCAAGTGAGCGCTCACCCCAGGCATCAATCAATAATGGCCATTCTGCGATGTTTTTGATGTTGGTTTTCTCGGTCACATAGGACTAGGAGGCTGTCTCTAGCTGGGGAGTCTAGGAGTGCAGGCCTGACCACTTGTTCATTAAGTTTTGCGTACATACAATGATACAATGATAAAGCCGTTACGATCTCTTGGGTTTTGCAGAAACTCAGTGTGCAACGCCGAAGACGTTTTGATCCCTTGTTGGTGCTTTATTGGAGTCATATGAGAGTGCGTTTATTTTCTAGGGTACTGTTTGGTCTTGTTTACTTCAAGATAGGGCTTAGTTGTTTGAAGTTTATTTTCGGAATTGTCTATGCTATCGATGTTTGTGGGGTCATTCATGAATGTGGATGAACGTTGATTCTTTCCTTCGCTCCCTTGATACCTAAGCACAGCTCAAATGTCCACGATATCTTAATTTTAGTTTTTTTTGCGTTTTTGGTGACTGTTGTTGTCACAAAGAGCTCTGCTCTTGGGAGTTGCTAAGTTTTTTGTACAGGTGCCATGTGAGTGCACTTAGTACTGTAATTTTATGTAGTGAGCATAGGGCACTGGTTAATATAAATCATGTTAATATTTGAATTTACACCTCACACAAGGTTGCCAAATTAGGTGTTTATCAAAATATTGACTGTTTTGCGTGATCTTAGTTCTAAACTTCTAAGGCTCATGTTTAATACTAAACCATTTTGTAAAATGCCTTTTGTAAAACAAATTGAAGTCAAGTACTTCAATTGTGGTAAGTAGCGTTGTTACTTAGGGCAAGTTTAGGCTGTAGGATAGCATAGGCGGACAGAAAAACCAGACTAGCTAGGCAGATTGACTTGTCAGCTCTTGTTTATTAGGATATTTTTAGGGTTCTTGACCTAAAAAGGGAAAAATCAAGTCACTATTTTTCATTTTTACTGTGTGCTATGACTTTAAATCCATATTTGGACTTCATCTTGGCAAGAAATCACAAATGTGATATTCAAAAGAGGCTTTATTGAGAGTTCTAATCTACTTATGTGAAACTTTGTTGTTTGTATTGGGCAACAATCACATTAGCTATTTAGCATACTAGGGAATTTTGAAATGAATGGCTAGATTAGAAGTAGTAATTGATAATGAAAGGATAGTGTGTGATGGTCAATTTGTGTTTAAGTAGAGGATGAAGACAGGAATCAAATGTATCAATTCCAATAAGTAATTGAGTTATTGGGCATTCTTTTTTAGCTCAAGCCTAGAAGGTCACTTCGAATGAAGTTGAATTTCACAACCGAATAAGTTGGAAATCAAGATTCATTGTTGGTGTGCACCGTTTTCCTTCACTTTTGTGCTTTGGATATTAGAATTTAAAAATGATGACATTTATATCAAAGTATATGTTGCACTTGTTTGTTTAGGATGTTTGAGGTGGAGAAAGGTATGAAGTTTGCAAGTATGTATCAAGGACTTCAGAATTATGTACAACGCGATATTCATTAAAAAGGGAAAAAGCTTACAAACTGGGACTTTTGCAGGATTAGGGTGGTCACCTTTATTCGAGCTCCAACAATTTTTTGGGTACACGTGGCCTCACTTGAGAGGAGGAATTTGCAAGGGAAAAAATCTTAGTGGCTCAGATTGATTCTGATACCTGCAAATCTGGTTTAAGGTGGCTATTTTGGATTAAGGTGAAATACAAAATGGTACACATGTTTTTCCCCTTTTAATGAATATTGCGTTGTACGTAGGAGATAGTTTTAGGCTAAAACTAAAATTAATTTGTTATATTTCAAAAGGATTTTTAGAATAATCAACATCTTTGTGAAGAAATAAAAGAAATTTGCATTTTTTCTTTCTTAAGAATAACCATTTTGGCAACTATGTTGATGAATATTTTGATACTTGACAAAAGGTCAAGTTTTGTTTGTGTATTACAAATTCAACAAGTTCAATTGAGTTTCAATAATTTCTGTTAATTAGCACCTTAGCAACCTAACTATGTTTCAATCCAATCAACTACAAAAAAATGATGCTCACACTTGATATTGGATTTAGTTGATAATTTTTTCATAATGTAGAAATACAGAAATTAATTGTAAGTCATGTTATATTGCTTAAATTTGTCGCTCAATAAGCCAAAGTAGCAAAATTGCTAAGAATACTAGAGCAATTGATTCATTGTGATTTTTGGATTTTGTAATTCTCAAACTTAGAAAAATATTCTACGCTTAACTTCGTTGGAATACTATCTTGTATACAAATCCAAATAGCAAAGTAGCAAGCATTGTATATATTTTTAAATTTTCCGATACATATTGTGACATAAAATATCATATATAAATCAATTTTATTAGTTCAACAATTCCTAAATGATACACATGTTTCTTGCAATCACATAAAATAATATAAATAGAATTCAACTTGTATGTATTCACCATTATCAAAGAAGTTTAGAGAGTGATTCTTACATGCAGTACTACTAGTATACATTGAAGAAGTAATGAGTATTGTTCTGTAAATTCAGTTCTATTTAGTTTTTAAAATAATATGGGTTACCATATAATGAATCTAATATTTTTTATAATATTATCCTAGGCCCCTAGTTTGTGATTACATACGTACAACCAAATAACAATAAAATAAAATAAATTAGCAATGGGTTTACTTTGAGATGATTCCAAAGATAATAGAATTTGCAACAAAATCTGATTTTGGAAAAAAATATATACTTATCAAATTTGAGAAAAATGAAGATTTTTATGCAAGTGAATATTTGATTTTGTCTAGAAAACACACATACTTAAATACTTCAAGCTTGGTTATATTAATATAAAGGAAATGCATATACACCTATATGTTTTCTTGATTTTAGAAGAACTTTTGGCCAAAACAAAATTCTATATCCAACATCTTATTTGTAGATTAAAGTCCAAATTGCATTGAACCTTCAATACGTATATCCACCCATAAAAAACTTTGTGTATGTTTAGATTTATGTCATTAGTGATCTGTTCACTCTCTAATATTAGACGTTGATCATTTTTGATATGTTTTCTACTCCCTCTGTCCCATTATAAAGCTCCAAAAAACTTCTCCATGAGGGATTAACTATAGTTTTAGTCATTATGCTAGTGACAAATGCATTCTAGAATCAATATAGCACCTATCAAAAATCTGCAAACTCTCAAGTTTTTATGTTGCCGTTTAGACACCCAAATTCCATGCAAAAAGTATCATATTTGTGCATAGTTTGTGAAGGCCGCCAACTCCTCATTATTTTAGTCTTCATACTAATGACACATGCATTCTAGAATCAATACACCATCTACCAAATGTGGGCAAAATCTTGAACTTTGATGTTGCCGTTTTGGCACCCAAAGTCCATGCAAAAAGTACCATATTTGTACATGTTGCTAGTTCCTCATTATTGATGATATCAAGATTAGTAACAACAATGGTACCTCATATGGGCAAGGCCAAGCTTGTTAGGAGAGGAATGCTCTTTAATTGCTTAACTTGCCCCCATGAGATCATTGGACATGACAAATGCTCTCTAAGCAATTGAAATGAGCAAAAGGGAGCTTTTTAGTGGGACAAGAACTATGCCTATTTCGGAGCTTTATATTGGGACAGAGGGAGTAAGTTTTTAAAGAAAATAGAGTTTTAATATCAGCATTTGTACTTTATATGTTGAAACTCCAGAGTGTGTTGAAGCTCCAGAGTGTGTAAATTCTATGCTGCACACGTTTCTCAATTGATGACATATTATTGCATGAGAAATTCTTCCATTTAATTCTAACTACTGTCGTAGAGAATCATTACTAGAATACAAAATAAGCTACGATAGAAACTAGACAAAAATACACAAAAACATCCAAAAGAAAAACAACACTTCTTATCATACTTAACTAGACATACGCAGTAACATGGTCAATTATGTCAATGAAAAAAACTACAACATTTTGTACATCATAGCTCTTCTACAACTATATTTGGTGATTTCCCCTCTTTCAAAGATTTCTTTGAAATAATTACTTCATACGAAGACGGATCAACACTTAAGATTTCAATCAGTAACGATGGATGTGGTCTTGGTGCATGCACCGTATATTACAAGGGAAATTCCTCTCCTCCCCATATATTTTCCATATACATCAGCTACTATTAAAAATTAGGTGAAATCGCTATGGAAGGGTTGCTGCAGAATCAGGATACATGCCTCTTCGATCCATTCTATGGTCCTGGTCAGAAATCGTCTGGAAATTGATCAGAACGCATTTCACTATGGTACAATATCTGACAGCCCTTCAGAAAATCATCAGCACCTCTAGTTGAAGTGCTTAAATGTAGGAGAAAGATTATCAAAAAGTTGATCCAGAAATTGTACCCGATGGAGGCGTTACAAGCCAAGTAACAACTTCCTCCAGCAACTCAAAACCGTGGTATTTTGCAATATTTAGGAACACTTGCAGTCCTCTTTCAAACTCAACAGGGCTGACGGTGTTCGTAAATGCTCCTGCACAAGTGCACTGATCCGCTAGATGCGTTGCCTTCACCTGCCAATTCCAATAGCAGGGTTTGCTGTGTTTAGATGGTCGAAGATTATGCATACGATTACCGAAGAGCCCAGCTCGTAAGTACACACAACCATTGCAAGTAAAGAAATGGCATCGAAATCATTACCTGCCGGCATTTTATGCACGTAAGGTCTTGAAGGTGATACAGACGGTCTCGTTGACGCACTATTTGAAGGAGAGCGTTTTCAATCCATGCACGATCATAAGGTTGGCCACAAGAGGGCACAACGCATCGCCAGTCATGCTCCAGTAGAGCAGCATCACGGCAAAGATCCAGGTCTCTGCAGTCATTACAACAACTGTTCCACAACTATGTGTTAATCACAAATCTAAACGTATCTGTGGCAAGAAAATACACATATTTGTCAGTAGATTTATCGAGTAAGGTAAAGCCACTTTTTGTGACAGTTGAAGTCATCCTGCACCTTGCAGTGCCATCCATTACCTGCATATGACATTTGGTAGGGTGAAAGAGCGGCATGGGTCTTCAAAGGCGGCCTCAGCAGAGAACTCCCGGACGTGCACCAACTTCAACAGGTTTTTTCTCATCACCTGTGGTGGCAACAACTTTTAGCACTTCTAAATTTTGAACAAACTCCTTCATAGGTTGGACGTCTATGCAGTCACATCAAGAAATTGCTTTCTAAAGTAAGGGAAAATGCAGAGTATTTATAAGTTCAAATCCCAAGAAACTCAAATTGTTGAAGTTTGAATCTAAAACGTAGCGCCTGGATGTAGCCTAGAAGCAGCAGCACGTCGTTTGAAAGTTCCTTGCAAACCAAGACGTCAAAAAGGTAAGGTTCTTACCATTATATTGTGTTGCACACGATTATCAAGAGCCAGGACAGCACACACTTGCTTAATGAACTCCAACGCTGGATCAGACATAGCCAAATGAGAGCCAGCCAATTTCGGAAACTCTCGGGAAAGTTGAGTTCCAGGATCGTCCTCGTCTCGTTTTCTTCCACTGACGAGCCTTTGCACATCTCGGACTACTCTCAAAAGTTTGTCTGTGAAATAAGACGTAATCTGCAAATGTGATCATGAGATAACAATTTAACATGTTCATGAGTGCCTATTCGTACAAAATAGGTGCTAGAAAACCTGTTCATAAATACAAATGAACGAGTCCATTTGATTGACAACCACTGGAAATGCTACTAATTTGGTGGCAAAGACATAAGAGTTAGACTAGACAGTGATGAAATACCAAGGACTTCAACGCACCTGTTCCTTGAGGTACGCAACTTCTTGCGCTTCCATATCAGCGCCAGCAGAGGTTGTGACAGAAGGTGTGGTTGATACGAATCCTCCGTCTCTATTTGCAGCAATTAAAGCTGCTCGATCTTGAGAGTGCTTCCATGGAATATAGATGTATTCTGACACTATAACTACAAAGTAATCCTGCACAACATCCAGTTTCTTGCTTTTAGTTTGATACTTTGTGTACGTTAAGATCGCATGGCTCCAACAACACAACAATGATTTGCTCTAGATGCAAACAGGCACTGCTAGGCAGAGGTGAAGTTGGATAGTACCTGTGTCACCTTCGGCAGGAACTCTGCTATGTTCCAGCTTGAAACTATCTCATTAGAGCCACTCTGAGTTGGGTCTTCAGATAGGTCACTGGACTCGAACTCTGGTCGAACATCTTTTGCTTGAATACCACCATAATTGTACTGCAACAGCCAATCATTGAAGTCGTAAAACCTTGGAGTTATTTGCAGAAACAAAGGTCCAACTTGGACTACTGTCTGTACAATAGGTCATTTCTGTGCTTCATAGAATTCTGAGGGTAAAATGAGTGATAAGTAGACAATGTCTTCATTATTTCAAGTATAAAGTTCCGTTTCATAATCCATAGCCTATTGGATCGAATCGGTAACGTCCATCACTCAACCTCATCCGCAGACAACGCCTATCTCGACCAACAGGATCATTGAGGTTACCTATTTTCAAGGTCATGATTTGCTTCAAGTATAAGAAGAGCATGCTGCCATAGGAATCTAACCTGATCCATGAAAAGCAGAGAATGCCAGTAGCGCTTTGGCTCCAACTCTATCCATTCAAATAACTCCCTGGAAGACATGGCCGGTTAGAAGCAGAGGTAGAACGTCAATACGAAGAAGTTTGAACGATGTGACCAACAGTCTGATTGATATGATAACCTGAGTAAGATTCAAGATGACCTAAGGTACTCACTATACCCAACGTTGTGATGATGGCCAAGAGCAGATTCTGATTGAAAAAGCATATGGCCCATTCGAAGTATTGCCCTATACGGATCGATAAAAAATGGGGTGATATAATGGATAAGAGATACACCTCGATTTGAGAGTCTTTAGTAGGTACTCGCAGTAGCCTTGAGCAGCTGCCATATTATACTTTCCAGTAGCTATGATAACGCGTGAGAAGTCAGCAAAGACTATGGAAGCTCGCAACTTTCGCAACTCCGAAAGCAGCAGAGCAAACACCTTCTGCATAATCTGGCAAAAACCCGCATCCTAAACACTTAAAAGTTGCCTGAAAGACGCTCTAAAATGACAAGGGAAGGAATAGCTAAAAGAGAAAAATGAGAGAAAACGAAGATGATTCTTTCTTAACAAGACAATTTCTTAAAAATTTGACCACAACCAGATGTCAGATATTCCTCTGGTGATTGATGTAGTTCACCACACGGTAAAGTCATCAGTGGTAGACCTAGATTTGCGAACCAATTTATGCACGAAGGATGAAGAGCATAATGGTAAGACCCCATACCTTGTGAAGGATACGGTGAAGAGCTGGGTCGTGCAGCTTTGATGCCGGACTAGCATTCCACCAACATGTAATCTCATCAGAGGAATTGACTAGGATAGTGAAGTAATATTAATCAGGTTGAACAAAAGCACGTAGAAACTACCAGCAGGCCTGTTAATTCTACGGACCAACTCAATCAAACAGATGAGGCCGACTTAAATGTCAAACGAGATGAGAATAGCACACCTGCATAGCCAACGGTAAAGGTGTTGCAAGAGAGCATCTGCAAATGTATTGCCAGATGAGACAGCGTCACTAAGCCAGCCTTGAACAAGCTGTTTCAGTACCCGGAAGGCTGGAGCACATGATACGCTTTCATCCCAGTTTGCTTGTCCAGATCCAAGTGTAACAGTATCCTGAGATTCTGAATTAAAGCCTAAGAGAGCACCACCTTCTAACTCATTAATCTGGCTGCTTTTAAGCAAAGCATTCACTGCCAGGTGATGCACCTGATAACATAACCAACTTCAGTCACAAGAAATTTATTATTTCATAGAAAACGAAATAGCCCAGTTAGTAGCTACAAATACACTTCAAAAAGCATCCGGTTGAGTATTCAATACAGCAGACTGTTCAGAAAGTGTATAACAAATCGAATGAGATAGATGAGCAGGGAGCCGAACCTTGAGTTCAATACTAATACTTCGATATGCGCCTGGGTAAATCAAAGCGGGCTGCTGAACCTAGAGGTCAAAGCATAATTTACATACTAAAATCAGCTAATGCTATCAATTGGGGATCAGAATCTAACCTTTCTATTTACTAGATTGACCGATACAAAACAAATTATCCTTCACTCCGAACATAATTAGCTCTGGATGTATACCCTCCATGCTCGACAACTCTACTGTGTTTGAAATCAACAAGAGATGCTGAAGATGGTACTAAGAGAGCAATCTTACAGTATTAATCAGGAGATAATAATTTCTAAAATTTGGATTTGAAACCAGAAACGAAGAATTGAAGGGTCTACCTCATCCACAAAGCTAGGTTCCTCCTCGGGAACTCCTCCAAAATCTGGTACTCCATCGTTTGAAACCCAGAGTACCTGCATTCACGAATTTTAACGTCAAATTGAGCTCAATGCGGGGGTTGCGTGGCAGGGACGGTATGACTTCTACAAGGCGCCTACTACTTTCTGTAGCTTGGACAACACAGTTCGAGGCTTGGACCAATGGGAGCACGTCTCGCGTGGAGCTTTTACAGGTGGAGTTCCAAACTAGAGAGGGTATAAATAGAAGAGGCAATTCCAATCCCATTTGCATTCTGGCTTGCAATATTCTTGCAATTGCTGAATGCTTGAGCTGTGAGCTCTGTGAGTATGGGTGAAGAGAATACTCCTTTGTTGGGTGGGAAAGTGAGGAGTTGGTGGAGGAGGAAGATGGGCAGGGAGAAGAGGGGACGGGAGAAGAGAGAAAGGGAGAAGAGGCCTCCCGGTGGTGGGCAGGAGCCTAAAAAGCTCCTGCTCCCATTAGGGATGGTCTCCCCCTTCCCCCTGGTGGTGAGCAGGAGCCCTAAAAAGCCCCTGCTCCCATCAGGGATGTTCCACTAAATTTTTCCGGGGTCTTCGGACCCCACCCCGCCACTCTGCTGTGCCAAACCCTAAATTTACATCTTCTGCCCTTGATCTGTCGAGAGTTTCTTATCTGATAGTTACGACGTAGAGGACTATGAGAATGCTGTAAACCTGCTTTTCATTAAAATTTTGCTTAAAAAATAATTACTGCATGTTAAGAAGCACCAGGAAGTTCATGCAATTATTGTAGTCAAACAAACTCTTGTAATATCAGATATCTCAATAATTCCACAACTCCCGATCATGAGTAAAACCAACAAAGCTTGAAGATCTGAGACTAAGTTTAAGGCATTCACCTGCTGATGATCACGTAAAGCACGCGCAAAAAAAGTGTCTGCTGTGAAAAGAAGCCAGTCCGAATTGAAGTTTCCAAGTGGAACCTGAAAAATCAGCAATTTATAAATTATGGGGCTATCTATACTCCCACTTGAATCAGTCTATGCCAAGAGTGAATCAACATCTAGGTCGAGTATGACATTAAATCAAAGGAGAACATAATTGCTCAATACAGGCTGAAATGCTAGTGACGATTTCTACAGAGGCAAAATTACGAACGTGTGCGTATCGTGCTAGAGTAACCCTCTCCTGAAGCCATATACTGGATGCTGCACAACGTTGCATGGCTACTCTGCCAGCTAGGGGTTGCCATCCAAGTGTCTGTACATGACAACGACGAGGTTTCTCAATAGAGTGCAAAAATACAGAATATGTACAGCATAAACCATCAGAGAGGTAACTGATGTCTTGTCGGATTATATTGCATCGAAATCGACTATTGTGAACGCTTAAAAGGACACATTGCTTAAAAAAAGCACTCTCATTGGCTGTAGGGCGCACAAACCTGATAGTGACTATCGCGGGCATTGCATGCAACTGGTATACAAGGGAATTCCGAGAGGGCTGGGATTGCAGTCTTGATTGTGTCCAAGGTTGGACATTGCACAAGAGCCAGAGTCGGAGCTCGATGCTGATCTCTGAACATCATAATCAAAGTGCAACTTGTAAATTAAAACGAGAATAAAAATACGAGAGTTTAGGCACATACACAAGAAAACAATAAAATTGCAATATGAATCACGCAAACCTAAGTGCATAGAATACAACTTTCGACGCTAATTCAGGAATCGGCGATTCCCATCTAAGGAATAGTAACATACATTTGAAGTAAATAGTGCATGAACAATTAGAATCTCATCGAAATCAATGAAATTATGTCAGACTTGCTAGAGAGATTCGAAACAAAATGAAACTACAGCCCTTCTACACATACTGCTACACGGACTGACCATATCTTATCCTCAGTTAACTATCAGATCAGGTCGAGCAGTTTCCAAAAGTCCTAAAGTGAAAGTAAATCTTCTAATTGGACGTGTAATCTCAAAATTCAATAGATAACTCTGTATTGACAAGAAAATGGGTTACTGAGTTATACCTGTAGTCGTTTAAATTTCTTTGTAATAAACGTCCTGCATCTGCATTACTTGAAACATATTCCACCTGCGGAGTGAATGTTACATCAAAGGCTGGCATTGGATCCAAGATAGAAAAACACTAAACGAGAAAAATAAATCTGACATAGCAGTAAAGACGAGTATACTATACATATTAGTATCAAGACAATAATATCGATATTTAGCCATGCATTCAAGCTTCAGCTTGGTCATTCTTACCTTGCATGCCATCTCAGAAGTGTCAACGTTAAGCGGGCTCTGGTTACGTACTGCATCACGAAATTGGCGCTCCAGCTGGGCAATGGCAATTTCACGATTGTTGAAGGGATTTACAACCACAACAAGTGCTGTGGAAGTTGTAGGAGTGTACAAGGCATACAATCCCCTGTTATCCATCCAGCTGTTCTCCAAGCGATTTTCCAATGTTAGACAGTACAGCAAAGACAATGAGCTCACAATCTGAACACCAGAGCATGAAAGTTCCAGTTGGCTTGCTGCTTTCTTACCTTTCAAATGAAAATATCCTAAACGTCCTAGCATATTCTCAGCATAAGCGTACGTTAGGAACCGAATGGCTGGCAGATGTACACACTCACTTGAAACGGAGACAGAATTTACATTTTGACACTCTTGACATGACATTTTTTTGAGCTCGATCATTAATTCAGTGAAAATGGAGACCAACCTGTGGTACAAGAAGATATACGGTAATTCTTCGGCTAGATATGAGCACTCTGTAGTCGTTTTCATATGAAGATCATTCAGAGACCATCCATCCTTTATTGTATGGTTTCGTGCCTTTGAATTTACTGTACACACACAACCCAGCTGCAGCAAGGCATGTAGACCTATTGCTAGCTTCGTCTCATATACCCCCTGCTCACGTCATCTCAAATACGGGTATTAGATTTTAGAATAACCGTCAAGAAAGAAAACACCGGGTGCATAAAGATGGAAAGAATTTCACGATCAATTAGGTTTGCAAGACCCAGGTCGATAAATAAGGAAACTATTAGAACTGTCAGACGTACCTCCACTTCAGGATCAGCAAGATGCGCTGCGAGTTTCCTACCCGCTACCTTAAACTGTTCCTCGTCAACTACTACCTGCATTGTACATTTCAATCAGCCTAATATTTACTATAAAATCATAGCACACTGAGAGGACATAGTGCCAAAGAAGAGCACATTTTCTGGTATGTCACAACAAGGGGGCTCCAGGTTTTACCCAGGAAGCTAAATTCAAAATTGCTCCTCGACAGTACCGCAACATCCTATAGTCATCACAGATAACTTCAAAGCACAGATGAAATACAGGTCGATGATAGTCATATGATCTATCACAACAAATTTCCGGAAGTCAAAATCATGATGCACGGGTGCTAAAAGCTTAGAATTAGGACAGGTTTGCATTTCAGCTGACAAAAGTCTTATACGAAGGTTCAATGCTACGCTAAATTCAACGCAACAGACAATTACAACAGATGTGGTTATAGTCAAAATACCTCAATTGACCTCTGCAAGTTAAATTTTCTCACCTTAATAAGATTAAAAATTGGTCGTCCATGTGGCAAAATGCGAGTGACCCGTACTCCAGGGTATTCCTCAGTGTTGGATGCTTGTGTATTTAAATAAAAAACACGTGGGACTTGTAACGGGACCTTGTACATATCGCCGTCTGCGAGCACCCAAGCTGTAAACTCCCCAAGCCTCTGGGCAGGATCCAGGTGGAGAATCTGTATAAAGAGATTTCAGCCAAAAGAGAACAAGGAATCAGGAACTGCAATAGGTGCATCATCGACAAACATGAATGAGAGGTACACAAAAGTGCACAGAGGTAAAGTGCAGGTTTGATATGAAATAGGCAAGTACCTGCCAATGAGAATGTGTTAAAGAAGCTGCTCTGTCTCGAAAGAAAGCTCCTACACCAGCTCTTGCTTGAGTTGCTCTTCCCTTCTTGTTCGTTAGAGAAGTACGTGGTGCTTCACCACTACCATTCTCAATGCCAAGCTCCGGTCTAAAGATATTCAGATAGATCATATAATATAAATTTCCAATGCTAGAGTTGGACAGAATTCACAACAGAAAGGACAGTATATAAATAAGTTCCACGTGCATGCGCAATAGAGTACAATATTTGAGTCTTCGTAATTTAATATGTGACCAATCTACACATCAGAAGAAGTAACATCCCCATTGACCCATTCTTTAACACATTGAAGGTATGAGTATGACTAGGGATTAGTAGGATCATCGACCTGGATCGTCTTCGTTGGTCGCGAGTTTCTTTCCATTTCCTTTTCTTGTGCTCCAACCAAGCTTCGTAGTCTTCGTTCTTGTCGGGTGTAATCTCTCTTACTTTTCTTGCAGATGGCACTTGATTACCATCTTTTGATGCAGGAGCGGTTTGGAGATTACTGCTCTGTTTATCTATTTCATAGATACGAACCACAGGTCGAGGATTCTTGCGAACATTTTTTCGAGCACTGACCGTGTCCTCTAAATCTGCTTCAGGACGATCCTCGAGATTCGGTACCTCAACTTGGTCAACTTTTGGCCCAAACATATCTCTTAAGCTCCTTTGCCTGTACTTGTCATCTTTTTCTCGAATTTTCTTCCAAAGCCAATCAGGATGGACAACACGTGGAACTGGATTTACAACCTGTACAGGTTGACGGTCAAATATTCAACAAATAAACATTCATTTGAATATTCGGACACAGGAACCTGCTCGCTTGAAAGTACATGGATGATAGTAGTCCTAGCCTCTGTACAAACAGCAACCTATTGGGATCCATGTGCACCACTAAACTCTTGGTTCCACATGCAACTCCAAAAACCCTCAGAAGTGTTACCTTTTGCAAGGCCGCAGGAATAGTGATTATCTTTTGAATAGTCGAATTGAGACGTTGGCGATAGTAAGCCCAATCTACAATACTGCGTAGAGCAACATCCGCTGACGACTTGCACCATTTTCGAACATATACTCTCATTACCTCTGTAAACACACCAATAGTAATTAGATCAAGCAGTCTTTCCCTTAAAAACCTCTCAACTTCAATTAATCGCAAAACACAAATCTGCAATACGCAACATCATTTGCGTCAATTCAGATGTACACCTAGGGTTTCATCGTTCGGAACATACCGGCCTCGGTTTCAAAAATTGCGACAGGAATTGCACGCTCACTCACCGGTGCACCCTGCATTACAAAAGATCGAGTTCAAAGAGAACACTATTGGAAACTTACAATACAACCGCCGTATTATCACATGCATATAAGGGCAACAGAGCTGTTCAATAAGAAATTCACCTGTGGATCACGAGCGACAATGTAACGACAGCTTAGACCTTTGTCTTTCACCATTTCATCCCCCAGAAAATCAGCTAATCGCCGAGCTGTGGTAGTGGCGCACGATTTTCGATCACCATAATCTTCTAAAGATTTGCTCATTGTGCTTGATTCAGAAATATACTCTAGTAATTCACTGTCTGCTACATCTATACCTTGATTCTGTACAAATCAATTACAGGAATTTCCGTTCAACACTTTCGAAAATATGATCAGAAAAATGACTTCCTCGATTGATAGAAGAAAATGACGAAGTGCTTAGCATCAGTCAAGCAACATTCAAACTCGCAACATATTACGCATAATTTCATGTGAATGGAACTGTTTTAAGTATGCATCTGCGTCGATAGCCTTAGAACGCACTTCAATGGCAGTCACATACCTCAAGAAAATCTAACCAGCGATCCGCAACAGCAGCTACAGCCGCATAGCACTCTTCCAGGGTCTCCCCGTGGAGAAAATTATCAAAGATTTCTGCCTGTTATACATTATGAATCATCAAGTCAGTAGGTATCACAAGTCAACCTGATATATGCTCACCAATGATACTTTCCACAGACAAGAAATTTTCCCCAGAAGAACTTTGATGTGCTTAAAGTCTCATTTCGAAATTTAGCATATGCGTAAGTCAAGTATTGTTTGAGTCTTGGTACACACATATTTCTGCTACTAGTTCTGTAGTGAGAGAGTCCAGAAGCAGAGCATGACTAGCACCCAAATTTAACCAATCAGACAAAGAATATGTCCATAAATCGTACTGAAAAGCTGTAGCTAGTCCTGCAAAAGTTGGGACACAAAATAATTAGACCTGGAATACTTTGATAAGTTTGAGCTCTCCACGCCGTTTTATCTCAAATCCTTTTAGCTCTGCCAATGTGCCATCGTGGTTGAATACTGCATAACGCTTCTTGAGAAGAACGTTTTCTTCCTTGGAAGCAGGTAAAATCATAGCCTGTTTGATGCCCATCAAAGACAATAGGGACAAAAGTGTAAATTGTTGACAGCTCATGTCACGTGAATTTAACAGAGATGGAAACTAATTAATAATAAATCACCTTATAAGGCCCATCAACTTCAAACTCGATGGAGCACTCGCTACTTGTTGCATAACTTCGCTGCACAGGATCCACCAACGTCTGCATGTGCCACACATCTTATCGTTAGACATTCTATATGCAAACCAAAACCTCAAAATCCAAACTACTCAAAATAAAAGACCCAAATTGTAATTCATCATGACCACCTAGGCATCACTTGAGTCGATATGGACCATCAAGGGGATCTCTTCACAGCAACCCAAACAAGAAGAGGAATGCAAGTTGAGAAATGTGACCTGATATTGGTCATTGGTATTTTTCAGAGCAACATCAACATTGAGCATCACACAAGGGTACGAAATAAAGTGTTTCTTCCCGGTTCTGCGAGCATGGTATAAAGGATGCTTAATATCAGTCAAAACCGTAGGAGAAAAGAGACCTAGTGAAAATCTTGACATCAGAACACCTAATATTTTGACATAAAAGCAGAATTTGCACTGCACTGATGTGGATGGAGTAACTGCATGAGTCATCAGTATTACATACTAATCCTCCAAGATGACCTCGTTTACCAAATGTAGGAACCAAGCAATGTAACAAATAGGACTGCAAAATGTCAACGGTTCAGATGGGTGCTGTAGCAAAGTACAAGGAGGTGCAAAATCATCCTGTGAAGCTCACAATGCCATACAAAACTCCCAAGATATGATCAGAATTGATCTAAGCGGGCAAATAAGAAAGGCAATTGTTGCATGCCATACGAAATTAAGACAGAAAAGAATTACGCACGAGGTCTTGAACGTGAAGTTCTCTGGAAAAGACCCAGGCAGGCAACACCAGATCCCATCTGTATCAAGCTCAAGAGGCTTTCCAATTTGCTCAACCAAGACGCGGGCATTTTGGATTATCTTTGCCCCTGTGTAAGTCACAACCCCTGCCATCTCCATGGAGTACCATCGAGCTCCTCTGCAATACACAAGTTACAAAGTTTGAATACAAAATCATAGAGAAGCTCTTCTACTCGAGGAAATAACAAGTCACGTTTCAATTCGGACATGGACGAGATACCCTACGCAATCCATGATGAAATAATCTACAGAATGCATCACCCACAGCCATTTAATACAGATCACTCTCAAGTTCCAGTATGCATGAAGCCCAGATGAAGTTGAAACAGAAAATTTTGATGCAAATGGGATGCTCTAGATACTTTCAGGTCTAAAACCTGGTCGTAAAAGACCACAGAACGAGATCAAAACTTAGTACATTTAACAACATCAATAGAGGGCCATCCGAAGCACTTTACTTGCGCATGACATAGCCGTAGAAAGAATTCAGAATGCATTTGTGCGCTAATTGGAGCGAATCATAGAGAATAACCATATCCTGCAACACGTTCCAGAACACAAAATTAAAAATGAAAGTGTTTGTTTCTAAAATAAACCTCATTGAGAGCTATTACACTCAAAAATATTCAGAGAACACAAATGGCAATAAATGACATAGTACCTAAAAGGCCTATAGAACGACATTCCGGCCAAAATCTAGAATATCTTTATACGATCATGGGACCTACTATAAACGCCATCGACTAATTTGTTTGGGCTTACCGAAGCTTCTTGGATTTTGATCGGATTGCAACTGGCTTTTGCGTCGCCGAGCTTCCCTTTCCATACCTTGTTAAGACCTTTGTATTCATAACGCCTATCTCGAAAACTGAACAGTCATAAAACAAAATTATTATTTTAAGAAAACGGAATGAGCAAAACTTGCTAGCATCCATGTGGAAAGAAATAATTGCTTCAAGCTGATGCGTACAAAATCAGGAGAAATAGTGCACCTTTTGACGGTATCTACATAGAAGGGGTTCTCTCGCATGCAGATACTAGCAGTTCGAACATCTGTAATCGGTTTATCCAGCACTCGTTTGTATACCTAAGATACAGCCACAAACAAAATTTGTGAATTTAGGGGTCCTGCAGAACTACTGAGAAAACAGAGAGAAACTGCGTCTAGCAATTCCCAAGAAGCCACAAGAAAATATATCACAAAAGAATACTTGTTATAGAGACTTGAGCTCCCAGCACAGCCCAGTGGCCATAGGTTAGTAAATATAATATACAAGAAAAAGTTTATACAATTCCTGACATCGTCAGGGACTGCTCGATCGTTGATCAAACATTTGCAATATGGAAAATAAGAAAGACAATTAATAAATGCAGTGAGCAAACCACAATATAGGCATAACTTCCGACTACGTCAAAAGCATAATGCTTCATATCCAAAAAACCTTTTGACAGTATTTCTTCAGCCGCTCTTTCAACTTGCTCTGCTGCTCATCCTTCGGGAGATCACGGAAGTATCTAAAATGACCCCCCTCCGTAGTGGAGGGAAACTGTTCCGATTCGATTTGATTTTTCAAGTGCATGAATTCACTGGGAAAATTCAAAGGAAATTATTAGTTCTAAGTTCTCGAATAATTTGTAGGACGTTATAGTACTTAAACAGTTTCAACAAGCAATCAAAAAACGCATGAGAGCGCAGTATTACGAACAGCTGGCAAGCCAAGGTAGCACGCAACATGTTCAGAACTGGATTTTAAAACAAAAGATGGATCTACGTTGGTTACTCAAAATGACAAGGGAGCCCAAGTTACTCAGATGAGTAGAGACCTCCGTTTAGCCGCATAAGTTTCACCTCTCCAGACCCATTCCATGTCTTTCATACAAGTCTTGCCTGGGCGGTTGAAGTCGCATGCTGCACAGATCTCATCTGTTACAATAGATGACGGCTGCAACCACGAATTCTTTTAATTAGTTATCTGAATCCCAAACATGGAGACTGCCATCATGGATAACTAAAACATTTCTGTGTCACTACTTGACATAATAATGATAAAGTTCTCGCTGCAATCTACATACGGAAGTGCTGATCTTGCCTGAAGACGATTCGTAAGAATGATGTTGGGATACATTGCAGCCACATCCAGATGATAAATCAGAGGGCGTTCATCTCTGATAGAGTTGTCACGAAGAACTTCAAGCTGATAAGCAAACTTAAGAGATAAGTATTTTCGATCAGCACCACAAGGAAGTTACAGCTAGTTCAAACTGATATATACTAAATCTCCAGTAAGAGACTCTTGCAACGCTGATCAAGAAGTAAAAGAACAACAATTACATTATTGTAAGAGATTCTGAACATGAATGATGGTAACTTTCTACAACACAAGCTGAAAGATGTGAACCTACTTTGCGTTTAATTTCTTCTTTAATATCATCATAGTTGGTCACTGTATCCAGCGACAGCTTCCCTTCCTCTTCAATTGCATACTTTAAGTCGCGATCTAGATTGTCAATCAATTTCTGCAAAATCAAAAGATAATGAGCCTGGAAAGTACCAAACAAATGAAAGCTTTCAAGATGTGCATTGGAAAAGAATGAGAAAAAGGGATTGAAAGTCACTTGGCAAAGAGCAACAGACGGAAACTCTAATTAAGACTCGAAGTCCTCAGTAGATTTCAAAAAACATAAGAAAGCAAAGACAGAACTAAAATATGATATGATAGTGATGACTACGAATACACTGGCCACTTGAAGGAACCTTGAATCTTAAGAGTTGATCAAACAAAGTCCAAATTCTTTTCTGAAGGGTCATACAAGTTTGTTTGAGCTAAGGACCAGACTGACAATAAGTTTAGGACTGTGTTGTACAGGAATCTGTATTAACTAATTCCGTGTTTAAATTTTTCTTCACTTTCAAAATTCAAATCCAATGCATCTTTTAAAATAACTTTAAAAACCTGAGAACAATTGACAACTGATAGACGAACGATCAGATGGATTCCACTCAATGCGCAGAAATTAGTATATCAGCTTCATTTATTCAAAAGAGAGGAAGCACCTGATATGCATCAGGAATGAGATGGAACCGTGTAGGAATATCAGATCGATAGACACCACTTTCCAAACACTCCACATGCCCACCAATGTAGGTCTCACTCTCGAGCATTCGCCCACTGTATACTTTCTCTTGTTCAGCTCTGTGTTTGTTGGGGCAGATAATGTTCCCCTCGAAAGCCTACAGAAATCCTCACTTAGAGCTACATACAGGTCTAGATGCAAAAATATTCTTGTCATTAACAAGATGTTAAACCTCTCTGCACAGTTCACATTTCTCCTATATCCTGAGAAAATGCTTTCCAAGAATGGAATCATAGATTTCAAGGCAACTACTGAAAGGAATGAGAACATAATAATTTACAAGCCCCCTTCACAAGCGCATTAGAATAAACGAAAGAAAAACACGTACTTGGACCATGAGAAGCGTCTCACAGAGAGTTCCAGATCCTTTGCGCAACACTTCATCTGGTGGCATTGGGATAATGGTTGCCAGAGAAAAGATGAACGGATGCACATATGTCATGTACAGGTAATACGTTGACACAGCATCGGACACTGAGTATGACGCCATTGTCTGCAAAGAAGAATGGTTGTAAGAGGTCAATAGAAGAAAATCTCAGCCATGGTCTACCTCCGGTCGGGATTCAAATTTCAAATGCCTCGATGGTACTTAAACTGCTTATCATTTCGATAAGCTAAGTCGCATTTAAAGAAAATAAAGGAGTCCCCGACTTTGGTCATGTTGCAGTGAGATGGGTGGATGAAGGTCCATTTCATGAGGCAGAGATTTGAAGAAATTCATCGAAAAAAATGCGCAAACATTTCAATAAATAAACTATTCTGAGAACAAACCAATATTGCCAAGGAGCTGACCTGTGGTTGCTCAATAGCAAAACGAACCATGTCTTCAGGATTGACCTCTAACGGGTCGAAACCCAATTTGGTCTTCGTTACAGCCTGTAAGACAACTCGGTCCAATGCATTCAAACAAGATTAAAATTTGAATTTATCAGAACCAGGAAGAGTCAAAGAGCAAAGGCTACTGCATAAGCAGGATATGCAGATGTGCTTTTAGAAACTAGTAATAAATCAATCAAACATAATGAAACTCCATGAGGACAGCAGATGAAACACCGAGCAACTCTACAGAGTGCAAGTGTAAAGTTCAAGTTATAAGTCTTGATTATTGAAACATCTGATTTTAACTTAAAGCACCACTATATCAGCAATAACAAGGTATTTAGGAAAGGGTGATTGTACCTTGAGACCTTGACTTCCCTGCGGTAAATAACTGTCACGCTTCACCCATGCGAAGCAATCCAAGTGGCAGGCGAATTTACTCAAACACTCACCCTGCTGCTCATTATGCTTAAATCCTATCTCCTGCCAGATAGTCAAGCCAACCATGTTAACTTCATGTTGATATAACAAGCGCTGAATCCAGTTCTCTGATTGGTTATACACTAATCCGATGATCAATCTGTATCAAACAATTGACAAAGACAACCTCTGAAGTGAGAATCGGCAGATTCCACTAGCCATCTTGAAATGAAGTTTACTCTAAAATGGAAGCAGATTATAGGTAAATTTGTAGTGGTTGTATCTGTATAGGAAGGTGTAAAAATATCCAGAGTGGGTTAAAAATATGCAAACAAATTTCTGTTTCACAACAATAAAATAGATACATGTGGAACAATGACAACCTATACAAGCAAATGGTACGTTTCAAGAACATCTCCAACCCTTGGTTCAGTTTTCTCTACATCTACTTCTAAAGAAATTCAACTTCATTCCGTGGTGAAACACGAAAGTAGGTGACCAACTAACCTTCATTGTAATTATCCTAATGCTTGAGGTGATAGTTACAAAAACTTACGTCATGCATTCTCATTCCATGATGACGAGCACGTGCTTCTATAAAAGGCCAATCGAAAAAGTCACCATTGTAGGTGACGTAGATACTTGGCTTCACCTCTCGCATGTGAGAGAACCAGCTAACGAGAAGCTCTTTCTGCAAGTATCAGCGGTCCAGATTAGTCAAACTAGGACATTCCTGACTTTCAGGTAGACAATCCATACGGTACTTTATAAGCCGTTCTACAAAGATACAGCCAGTGATTCATCAATTAGCTCCGCATTCAAATTGAGCAGAAAATATTGCTCGGTATTCCGATTGATGCAGAACTGCAGAGGAACAAACACAACTGTGGAAATCTTAACAGCATAAAAAATTCCACATACCAGTTTCCTAGTATCTCGTCATTAGCCTAGCAAGAAAATGACGAGGTCCGATCAACACAAAACAGATCATGCTAGATTTTTAAATGAGCATGTCCCACCTCAGTCCGTGTATTGGTGACCTTGAAGTGACCTTCAAACTCTGGCTTTGGGGTGTATTCTAAATCTTCGATATCGGCACCCACACACTAGACACCGCCAACCACATATTACAGATCAGCATTTACTTGTACATTGCCAAGGACGTCTTGAGAACATAAAAAACCGCTCATTCATTGCAAAATTAGCTCAGGCAGAAGCCTTGTAGAGGATGAAAGGATCACTGGAACAGCCGAAACAAATCCTTTTCAGATAGATTTTGTGGTTCGATTAAATTAATCCCGGAGTTAAGTTATAATCAAAAGAGCTGAACTTGTTGGAAAATTTGATCACAAAAATAATAATGTAGAAAGAAACTTTACCTCACGGTTAACTATTAGAAAGCCCTGGGCGTCAATCATATATGAGATCATCATCACGCTATCGTAAGAGGGATCGGGAAACTTCAAAGGAAGCTTTGTTGTTTCGATATCAAATGCACAAACTCGCACCTCAGCACGTTGCAGAAGATCTGTTCTTCTTTGCAGTTTTGTTGTGGACGATTCTACACTGACCATATACCAAAGGCCACATCTAATATCTGCTCACCACATTACATTGTTTTACGTAGTTAGGACATCGAAGGCACTTCTGTACTAAATTCGAAAGCTCGACTAAGTCGCCTCCTCTCTATCTTACAAGGAATTCTAATTGGTGCAGTTTCTTGACAGCGTATTAAATATTCTTCAGCGCTGAGGGTGGACTATTGAAAGCAACGATTCCAAACCCGTACAAAAGGTCGAGTTATTCACAGTCAAGTCATGGCTCTGGGTCATCACGCCTTACCATTATCAATCGCAAACCGAATATGATAGGGGACATCATATTCTCTAAGATCCAGCATATGTTCAACGTAGTCTTGAATTTTTCCTGGATGTTTATTTCTGAAATCATCAACAGTATTCAAAAGTCACTACATTTGCAAGAAAGCCATACAACTTTCTAGAGATGTGCTAAACCAGTGAAGGGCAATCTTCAAGCTGTCTAAAACAGGAAAACAGTAAACAGAATTTTCTGAATTCAGTCAACAGAAAGGACAGAAGATCATACAGCGTGCACATTGTTTGTGATTTAGGGAGGTGGAGAAAAGTTCGCCCACTTACACTACACTGCTAAAGAGTGACTCATAGGCCTGGGCAGCATCCAATTTTGCCCGATTTCGCTCAACCAGAGGCAGCAACTCACTCTTTACACTCACTAGCTCTTGCACAGTGTTGAAACTGACTTTTAAGTATTTACGTTGCAAGCCTGAAAGATGATTTTTCTGCAATACGGTAAATACTGAGAATGAATTTAAGCTTCTGAATTAATCCAACAGGAGAGCAGTCGAATAAAGACTTCAGTTTCATATTCTAACCACAGTTCGCAGAACGAGTCAACTGGATAGAACTCTATAGAAACACTCACCAAGTCAAGATCCTCTTTATTAACTATATCGATGTTAGCAATTTGCCCCTCATACCGCCGCCTTAGATAAGAATCAACCTCCAGCTCTGTATTTTCCTGCAAATATAATTCATTGTAAGTAGCATAGATACAGATGCTGAAGAACTTGATAGAAGAGGAACGATGGGCATTTCTAACTTTCAGCACTTCTTAGTTTCAACTTAAACACGACTTGAAAAGTATCCTCAGATCCAATATATTATTCCATCCATGCCAAAAAAACTCCGGCGTTGCTCTTTGCTTGTTCATCACAATACTATGCAAAAATAAGGAAGACTGCCCAGCGTTAGCTACTACCTTGGTTCCCAAGTAAAAGTAAGGGGCAAACTTCACTTGTGCCTTGAAGGTAGAACCATCCTGGATACCATTGAGCATCTTCGTCAGTACTACGGTATATTCGCTCGACAAGTGGGCAGTGTTGATGTCATATCATGATATATATTATATCTCTACATACCAAAGTAAAGAGAGAGTGGCTATTCGATTTCAGGTAGCTGAATGATTTGCAATTGAAGACATTGAGCACAAAAAACAACTCTTCAATAAACAGGGTAAAATACCTGGCACATGAAGTAAAGGTTAACACAGCTGTATGTGACATTGTCATTATTGGGATCATCCATTGCCGACTGCGTCAAAAAAATAAATGTAACATGATAAGACTTCAAATACTTAACAAAATTGTTACATAGAATCACTGAGGACTCCAGGACTAAAGAGGCAAGAAGCGAAGCTCGAACACCATCTAGTGTAAACGGAAAACCCTAAGTGAAAATTTTGGCTAAGGAGTCGAGGATCCCGTCAAGATATTCCAGCCAGCAGATTGAATTGAGCGGCAATAGAAAAAGACGAGAAAATCCAAATTGAAGAAACGCTTAAAGAGAAGAAGAAAAAAATTGAACATACCGAGACCATGTTGAGAAGCCATCCCAGACGAGGCTCCCCTTCGGAGAAGATCTGATATCCAAAGCTTGCCTCCAACGCGTCTTCGGAGGTCCGCCATACTTTCGACCTGCCTACTCGTCTTACACTATCACCCCCGTCCTTGTGACTCTCCGCAAGTCCTCCTTCCTTCCCAAATTTACCCCTTCTTCTCCCTCCAAACCTGCCACGGCCGCCATCCGCCCTGCCTCCAAAAAGCCCTCTCCCTCGCCCTCTCATGGTTCCCTTGCCTGAATGTCAGGACCTCCGTTCTCTTTATGTGATGGTAACCATAAAGCGCCAACTTTTCAACCTGTCCGCTATACTTACAACCTCTGTTATGCAAAAGCCCTAGCATTAAAATGCTCTACTATATTCTCCCTGTGTTGGCAAGATTCTAATTTCCTCCAACGACATAGCTTCCATCCTCAGGCCGAGGACTTCGCCGGGGTCTCAGTCCTTCCGATTGACCTCGAGTTCCATCCTAAGAGCCCCACGACCAGATTACCTAGAGGAATTCCTACCTGCCAACACATCTAACATCACCTCAGGAGTCTATACATGCCTTCAAATTCGAGCTCAGATAATTAATCAATATGCTCAATTTAAAATCTCCGGAAATCAGTGAAGGCCGCAAAAGCTCCAAAGCGAGATTCATCTCCAGCGTACATATAAACCTCAAAAGTAGTTTCAGGTCCCGGTCTCAACCTTACGAATTAAAACGAAAAACATAGTTGCAAATGGTATCCAACGTCACGAAAAACGGTCGAAAACTACAGATTCCAGAATATTGCACTGCATTCTCGACTGTTCTGTTTCAGCATGCTATGTTTGTCAGCTGTAACCTCTCAGACGCAACTGGAAAACGTTGGAAAAGCGTTCTAATTGAGGCTAGCTTAGACAAAAAGAAAGTTCGTTTTTGGTAATGCCTACGCGGTGAAGAAAATGCCACAGCCAGAACGCCGGACCGAACGCCACAAAAAAGGTTCAAGCACATAAAATCCTTCGCAAACCTCAAAGATCCAAAACAGAATTTTCAAAGCATCACTCCGGGATTGTAAACTCACCAAAAGATCTCTTCCCGAATACAAATGATCACGAGATCTTCAACCCGAAGACCTCCACGAAGTCCGCTTTTGTAATCCAATGCAATCCATCCAAAATGACACCACAAACGCACCGCACCGCACAATGCTCCTCCTTGTGCGCCCTAGTGAAGTGAACTTCCACTGTAATGCACCGAATTCGACGCTAGATAGCAGAAAATGCTCCTCTCAACACCTACAATTCAACTCCGCGCCTCACTGAATCATGTCACGAGCATAAAACGGCGACAAATCGTGAAGGAAATGTGCCGCAGCTCAACACTCAGGTTTCCCTTTCGATTTCTCTGCGCTCAGACGCAAGGGCGGGAAACAGCCTCACTGCGATCTAACCACAACGTAGATAAACGGAATGAAATATCTTTTAGTTTTGTTCATTTGGTAATGTACGTATCCGGTAGATCTAGGAAAAGGGTAGGTCAGTGCAGACCAGAAAGACGTTGCTCATTTAGAGTGTGCAAACAGCGGATCGTGTAACGTCGACGTCAGTCAAATGGTGCTGGAATTTTCAATGGAGTGTCTGTCGGTTTTTTTGTGATTTCCGATGAGTGCGAGGAACTTGTGTCACGGCAGGCATGATGGATAGCGCAACGGTGGAAGTGCAGCAATATTCCACACTTGGTTGTGCGGAGAGGGTTTCATGACACTGCGACAACAGCGTTTTGAGGTATAATTAGACTATAGTGGTTACACCGCAAATACCGGTCTCTTTGTTCATTCTTTGTGTTTACATTCATCCGTCTTGCGAAATCGGTTGTATGTTGTTGAGTTTGAGACTTTTTTGTGGAGTTTACGATTGAGCTGCAGAGTGCAGAGGCCTTGGTTAATATTAGACCAATTTACTAAGATGCGTTTTCTTTCAGATAGAGAAGCTGAGAGCTTAAGTGATTGAGTCCTAGTTTTGAGTTACACGATTTTCGTTTGCATTCGGCAGAGTACTGGTCCATAGCTTTTCGTTTTAACTGCTACCGTTTTACTTAATCCTCATGTGTTTAGAAGATGCTCTGTTCTGTCAGATAGCAAGTTGAGAGAGCTTAAGTGATTTGAGTCCTAGTTTTAAGTTACACGATTTTCGTTTGCTTTCGGCAGAGTATTTGATTCGGTGCAGAGCTTTTCGTTTAAGCTGCTACCGTTTTACTTAACCCTCATGTATTCAGAAGATGCTCTGTTCTTTCAGATAGCCAGTTGAGAGTTCTTAAGTGATTGAGTCCTGGTTTTAAGTTACACGTTATTCGTTTGCATTCAGCAGATTACTGGTCCATAGCTTTTCGTTTAAGCTGCTACCGTCCTCGTGTGTTCAGAAGATGCTCTGTGTATCAACCTTCGCATGCTTTGATGATTGCTCAGAGGCCATGGACTAATTTACTAAGATGCGTTTTCTTTCAGATAGCACGTTGAGTGCTCAAGTGATTGAGTCCTAGTTTTAAGTTTCACGATTTTCGTTTGCATTCGGCAGAGTACTGGTCCATAGATTTTCGTTTAAGCTGCTACCGTTTTACTTAATCCTCGTGTGTTCAGAAGATGCTCTGTGTGTCAACCTTCGCATGCTTTGACGATTGCTTAATGAAACTTAAACAACAATTTATATGTAAAGTTCTGGTGTTGCTCAGTGGACGATAAAGTTTTGAAGTATTCAGGAACTTAATACCGACAACAATTTATATGTAAAGTTCTGGTGTTGTTCAGTGGACGATAAAGTTTTGAAATAGTCAGGAACTTAATACCGACTTTAGCCAAGATTACGGTTCTGCAACTCGATTCTCTTGCTCAATTTTTAGCTGCCTTGGTACATAGTTTATGACTGTATGAAGTTTGAGTGGTGTTGTTTGGAGGCTTAGAACATTTTTCAATTAGAAGGTTTAGAGGGACGTGTGGTGCTCGGAGGACAATAACCCTTGAAATGTAGAATGTCGGTATATTTTCTCGCATAGAACTCACACCGGGTTTCGTCGGAGCAGCACTCGCGTAAGGTGTTGATGAGGTACGATCACTGCCTCATTAGATATTGCAATTATAATTCTCTTTCTAGTTGCTAGGGGTGGCTTGAGCTTAAGTCTGGAGTTTTGTCTATGGAATTAGGAGCAGTAGGTGATGGAGTTCAGTTTGCAACTCTTATGTCAGCATGAGTTCAAACCCTTCTGTTTCGGGATCGGGAGAGATGGAGTCAATGTTTGGGCAAAACAATCGGGCGAGGGTGGTGGCTACGGGGGCGATGGCGATGACGGACGAGACCCTGGCGTGTGTGTTGAAGTACGTCGATGAGCCGCGGGATAGAGCAGCGGTATCACTGGTGTGCCAGCAATGGCATCGCGTGGACGGTATGACGCGCAAGGTTGTCACCATTGCCAACATGTACGCCACCAGCCCTGCATCGCTCACGCGGCGCTTCAAGTGCCTGCGAGGGCTGCGTCTCAAGGGCAAGCCGCGCGCAGCGGAGTATGACCTGGTACAGAGCAACTGGGGAGGCTATGCTGAGCCATGGCTGCAGGAGCTGACTGGGAACTACAGAGACCTTCACACTTTGCAGCTGCGGCGCTTGACGGTGCTGGATTCGGATTTGGCGCTCATTGCGGAGTCAACGTATAGCTCGGGGTTGCAAGTGTTACACCTGCACAAGTGTGTCGGTTTCACCACCAATGGCCTTATTCCTATTGCTCGCTCTTGTCGGTAAGCCTCATTTCTGCCATCTGCCGAAATTCTAGGGTTCAAATTTTGAAATAATGTTTTCTAAGGACGAGTGTTTTCTGATAACTGCTTCTATCTCCTGCTCAAATCATGTCGGACTATTTCTATGATGGTTTCTAACTCGGAAATCTTTGATTTCGTGGACATCACCTGAAAGGAGTGTTATTGCTGAATACGATCTGCCTTCTGCTGTGTGACTTCTAGGTCTCTGAAAAGGCTGAGCTTAGAAGACAGCGAAGTAGAAGACAAAGGAGGAGAATGGATACATGCCTTAGCTCACTGCAACTCGACCTTGGAAGAGCTGCATTTCGGTGTCCTGGGAATCGGAGATGTCGACGTTAGAGATTTGGTGATGTTAGTGGAGAACTGCAGGTCATTGGTGTGCCTGAAAGTGGGTGAAGTTGAGATGCTTAATATGGCTGATGTTCTGAGGAGAGTGCCTCATCTCGAAGAGCTTGGTGCAGGGTGTTACAATGAGGACGAAGATGTTGTGGATGAGAACGTTGTGCCCGTCGAATTGCCAAAGCGCTTAAAATCATTATCAGGAATGTGGTCCCTCACGGACGTTGGATTGTCAATGATTCTCCCTGTTGCACCGAACCTAAGAAAACTCGATCTCAGATTCACTCTTCTAAGTAGTGAAGGCCAGTGCTTGCTTTTCAGTCATTGTCGTTCTCTCGAAGAACTGCAGGTGCATCATCTTTATACATGAGCTAAATTTCTTAATTTTTCTGTGAATGAACATCTTCGTAAATGAAGCGAGATTCATCAAAGTGGCCATTGTTTTGTTCCATGGACAGACACGGAATACACTGGGCGATGATGGCATGGAGACACTCGGAAGGACATGCAAAGAGTTAAGGAAGCTGCGAGTAGAGGATGATGAAACAGGAGCTATTACCCAGAGAGGTGTTGTTGCAGTGGCTCAAGGTTGTATAAAGCTAGTACAGCTGATTCTCTTTGTCGCCAGCGTCAGCAACGCTACTTTGGCGATGGTGGGTCAATGCTGTCCAGATTTGACGGATATCCGTATTGTTTTAGAGGCCAGGCCAAGGCCTGGCCATGACCCTCCAGATTTCCCTCTTGACGATGGCTTGAAGTTAATGCTCAAGGGCTGTGTTCACCTGACCCGGCTGGCTTTCTATTTACGTCACGGTTGTTTAACAGACAGTGGAATGGAATACATAGGCATTCATGGTCCCAACCTCAAGTGGTTACTGATAGGATGCACAGGTGCAAGCGATGTTGGGCTAGCGAATTTGGCATTCCGGTCCCAACGTATCCAACGACTGGAGATTCGGGACTGCCCTTTTGGAGGTGCAGGCCTTGCTGCTGCTGTTACAGCCATGAGTTCCCTCAAGTATCTATGGGTGCAGGGAACCCGAGCCATGGAAGCTGGGCGTAACTTAGCGGCACTTGCTCGTCCTTTTCTTACCGTGGAGGTCTGTCCTCCAGCTGGTGGGGAACCACAGCTGCAGCTGTTTGCTTACTACACCCTTGCTGGGCCTCGCACAGATGGCCCTTCGGATCTCACGATTTTCGCTTGAATATGCGGCCAGAATTCCTGCTCTCACAGAATCCACGGTGCAGGACAAATTTGTCTTTTTGCCAGTTTTCTGGGCTATAGGCAAATAGATAGCGTACTACCACCCTACTTGGCATGTTCCTACCTCTAAATCCCTTCTTTCGATTTTCGACATGTAATCAGCAGAGAGATCTTTACAAAATTTGTACTATTGTGTGCAGAGTAGTTGTTCCAAGTACGCACCTGATTATTCTTGAACACAAGTGCCAGCAGTATGCAGATATCGGCCTTGGCTTTGGATTCTTTTCATCCACTACCACCACCTTGGCTATATCATAGCAAATGCATTATGAACTTGTGGTATGTGTAACTTGTTCACCCTTCCATGAAGGTCGCTATGTAGTATGTGATTAGGTTTGAGAGAATAATCTCCTTTGATTCTGTTTTCACCTGAGTAAAGGATTTTGCACATTTTCAGCTCTCTTTGCTTTTACTCTTTGTGTACTGTAGGTTGAGAGCAGATTTGGCATAAATTAATTTCCCAAATTATAGCCCGATTATTCTGTAAATTATTCTCTGAAAAAAGCCCAATGTCAAATAAAACAAAAAATTGAATTACCTATTATTGTAGAAGTCATTAAGCCTACACCAAATAGTGCATTTAGGTTGTCCCAGACTATATGTTGACCATGCTTGGATTTGACATGGTTTGCAACTTAGATGTTAATTTATTTTTTGGCAGCTTTGTAGTGGTTGTAAGGCCATTCAAATTTTGTTTTTTTGCATGAAAATCATCTTCACTGCATTAAAAGTGTAAGATATGAGAAATTAGTGTGGGGCAACCTAAATGCACTATTTGGTGTAGCTAATTTTGGAAGGTCAAGGCTAATTCTATTAGGGTTCAATTTACTACAAACTTTGTACCAAGGCCTAATTTTGGAAAGTCAAAAATACTTGGAAGAAGGCTTGATTCTACTAAAAAAGTAGTTGATTGCCATATAGTAATTTCTTTTTTTGAAAATGCCTAATTCTCAACTAATTACTAAATTGGATGTTGAATCAAAAATTTCTGAAAAAGTAATTAATTTGACAGTTGACTGTCAAATCTACTCTCAACCTATAGTACTCTTTGTGATTACATTTATTTTTCAATTACCAAACCAAATTTAATGTTAAGTTACTAGGATTTCACTAACAATAAATGAATTAAAGTCATAAGGAGAAATAGTGGTCATCAATGATATAAAATAGGTTTTAGGTAGGCTAGTTCTATTGGAATTATTGATCAATTATTTTTACTGAAATAAAGTTTTGCAATGGTTGTGTGGGGATATGGTTTTTATTGGAATTGGGGGATTTATGGTTCAAAGGTTATTGGTGTTTTATACTCCCATTGTTTCTGAAAGAAACCCGGATTCATGAATTTTTTTTGTTTCAGAAAAAAACCCATGTTTGTCTCTTGAGTTGATTTATTTTATTTTATTGATTGCTAATGTTAGCATTACAAAATTCATTTAGTGATTTTTGTTTGCAAATTTTGCTTATCATTAAGCTAGAATTTTCAATAATATCAACATAAAGATTTGGTTTTTTTATAGATGGGACTATTTGAAAAAACTGAAATTAGGTTTGAAATGGTTTAAGCCTAATATCCAATAACTTCCAATTACAATTTGTTGTTAATATTCCTTAATTCCTCACAAATTCTCAAATACAGGTTTCTTTCAGAAACAGAGGGAGTACGTTTTTTTGTTCAAGGGATAACTTGGGCATACAATTTTCCATTGACATCTCACAAGGGCAACCAATGAAGGCATGATATTCATTGGAATATGTCCAAATCAATAATGTACTAAATAAATACATTATTGTATTGAGTAAACAAAAGGAAAAATTCCATGGACACCAATCCCTTAACTCGTAAGCATCTTGCTAAGAAAATTCAGCTTACCTCCAACATGAAATCTTCAACACATTCTCTAAGTTTTTGGAAAGTTGAACAACTAATCACATAATCCAAACCGGTCATTCTATATCCAACTATAAATCAAATTTTTTAAACCAATTTGATTTCAAATCCAAGTAAATCTGCAAAATCTTCACCATTGAGAATCTCATGTTTTCCAATTTGGGCAACAGTTCAAAATATGGATTTTGGACTTTCATGTAATAATTTCTCAAAAAAAAGGTTTACCTAATAGCTAATCCCATGAGATTGTGTCTAGCTATACTTGACAAAAAAAAAAAACTCCACAAATGGAAAAAAAAAAACTCCAAAAGATATGGTCACTCAAAGTAGCTAGATTCCACTTGCTCCTTATTTTAGAGCATTAAAAACCTTGCCCAAATCAAGAAAAAAAAAAGTGACACATCACCAAACTTCTCCCTTGTACAATGCAAGACATGAGAGCACCCATCCCATCCGCTCTCTAAGCCGCTCCCTTAGTTTTCCAAAAGACATTCTTCTCCTAATTGTTGAAAACATAGAATATTTTCCATATTCCATGTAGAATCTAGAGCAAAGGAGGCACTTCAAGGAACAAGCCAATCAAAAAAAAATCTTGAACTAGCAACTCCATTTCGACTTGAGCGGCAGACCAAAATTTGAGCTAAAAATACCTCTTTTGTATACTTTCACACCTACAAGCACTCCCTTTGGCCATATTGGGCTCTTTGGTCCTTTAGGGGTTAAAGTTTGCAATATTTTCATAGATACCCTTGTTTTTTCAGAAATATCACAAATACCCTTGGACCAAAAAAGTTAGGCATTTGTTTTGTTATGCATGTCACTTCTTTCTCCTTTTATGCATATAAGACTTCTTTCTTGTGATGCATGCACATAGGAAAAAGGGAAGTGGCATGCCCAACAAAGCAAATCCCTAAACTTTTTGGTCCGAGGATATTTGTGATACTCTGAAAAAGCAAGTTGCAAACTTCAGGGGTATCCATGAAATCTTCCTTATTTTAAACTAGGGATAATTTGATAAATGTTAGTGTTTTGTGTATTTTGATGAATACCCTTAATTTTTAGGAAGTTGTGAGAAAATCCTTGTAGAGGTCCAAAGAGGGGACAATGACCAATCTAGAACTCCAATTTGTCACAAAACAAGTTATTTGGGTGTGTACATCACAACATGGTTCCCGTGGAAGATTTACTTGGGCCTCACTAAATACCACAAAACAAGCAATAAGTGCTCAAAGAATGCAATTTTGACCAACATAATGAACACATGCCAATACCAACTAACAACAAACTAAAAGAACTCAACAACACAAAGACCAAGGATGTGACTGCTAACACTGCAAGCACATCATTCCTTGAGCTCTTTGCAACCACAACATTCTCAAACGTATCCTTGGAATTTCTACAAAATCAAGGATATTCCTCAAAATATTGCACAGTGCAAGGGTACATACCAAGTTTTCCCTTAAATTCAAGGATATTCCTCAAAATATTGCACAGTGCAAGGGTACATACCAAGTTTTTCCTTAAATTACATACATCAAGCATTTCATCCTCCATTATGGGGACAGACAGTCACTACAATCTTGCAACCAATAGGGGGCTTCAAGCATAAAATCTGGTCTTTGATCTTCTTTGATCTTCTCCGCTCACTAGTGAATTGTTTTTGTTCCCTCGCACACGCAAAGTCTAAGACATCCGTGAGTTTGCGGAAGTTTGTACAAGAGAGGTTTTGGGGTTTGAGGACTCACATGAATGAACTCCAAGAAGCCACAAAGATGAGTTTTTGAAGTTCACTCCTCACGTGAATCACGTTAGGAGTGAAGTCCAGAGGTGAGTCACCTTACAGTTCACCAATGAATTCACAAAGGTGAATCATAACGTGAGTCACCTACAAAAGTTGATGTTTGAAGCCCCCTAATAAGGGGTTCAAACATAAAATTTGACTTACAAATTTCTCACCTCACAAAATCCCCACTCACTAGTGAATTATTTTTCTTCACTTGCACATCCAAAGTCTAACACACCCGTTTGAGCATATGAGCCACCAAAGAGGATGCGCCGCACAAAAATAAGTTTCTGAAGTTTACTCCTAACATGAATCACATTAAGAGTGAATTCTAGAGGTGACTCACCTTATTGTTCACTAGTGTATTCACCAAGGTGAATTGCACTGCAAGTCATTCACCAAGGTGAATTGCACTGCAAGTCACCTGAAAAAGTTGATGTTTGAAACCCAAATTTTATACTAAATTCTAGATTTGCCAAATAGACCAAGGGAGCTGCAAATGAAAGCACTTGAGCTGCTATGAATTCAAAAGCATACACGCACAACCAGAGAAGTGATAAACAAGTTTTGAACTGCAAAAATAATACATGCAGCAGATCATAATACTCAAAACAAGGGCTGAACCAACGTAAAGACAGATCAAAGGTATATTTGTGCCAAACATTCATCAAATTTACAACTGTGGCACTGTCAGACCAAAGCCAGAAGAATGTATAATACAGCACAACAAAGTAATATCAGGCAACAAATAGCAATGCTCCTGACCTTCCGCAAAACAGTAAACTAGTAAACACTCTACCTACCTTATTCCCATAGTGAAGCTGACCGAGGTTTATTGCCGAAACAACAAGTGTGAAGGAGCCTATACTTACCACTGAAATTATACATAAAAGTCTCACCAGCGTTGTGTTTCTAGCACGTTGGCACAAAAGTGACAAAAGCCCTCCAAACACACGGACTTCGGTTACAAAAACCCTCGAACACACGGTCTTGGGTTACAAAACTCCTCCAACACACGGTCTTTGGTTATAAAGCCCTCCAACACACGGTCTTCGGTTATAAAGCCCTCCAACACACGGTCTTCGGTTATAAAGCCCTCCAACACACGGTCTTCGGTTATAAAGCCCTCCAACACACGGTCTTCGGTTATAAAGCCCTCCAACACACGGTCTTCGGTTATAAAGCCCTCCAACACACGGTCTTCGGTTATAAAGCCCTCCAACACACGGTCTTAGGTATAGATTTTAGAGTGATGCATATGCCAGGGGAATCACACCTTGCAGACCACACCCCAGATTCTGGCCCGGATCCTGAACACCGAAGTAACCTTGGAGGAAGTACAAGTAGTGCGAGATGCGAGACTGCATACGTGGATCATCGCCATGGCCGCACTCCTCATCACCGGTCTTGATGTTGATGGTTAACCCAAACCCGGGCTTGCGTTCAGCAAGCGTGTCTACTGTCGATGGCGTCCATTTGTTGATCATGATCTGGTGTGGCGATGGCCTGGTCTTTGCTGGTGTCATCCAGTACCAAATGGCTGCCTGCCAGGCTACAGTCTCGTTCTGAGACAGAATCTCCGGATGTTTCAACAAATCCTGCTTCACAGCCACCCCGGTGGGTCCATAGTTGTAGTTCCTGCAACAATTTCACGACATGAGCATCGTCCCTTACATTACTGTGCTTGGTTATGCATAAAAAATAAAAATAAAATCTGATCCACAGAAAAACAACCCTCAAATAGTCAAATCATATTATGGGTATAAAGTAGGAGGCTCTAATTCGGAGCAGGCTCTAAAATGGAGCACCTCCTCAAATGTACTCCATTTGTACATGTTGTTTTTCATAGCCCTTCATCAATGTACACTGGATGTACATTTGAGGAGGTGCTCCATTTTAGAGCCCTATGGCCTTTCCATTTCAAAATTTTGTAACTAATTCCACAAAGCACCAAAAATTATGAAATAATTTGAATTAGATGCCAATTCTTCTTGTCTTTCAAAGAAAATTTACTGAAAAAGATTTCAAGAAGATTCAACTACCCAAAATTCAGTTTCAGCCCTTAGATGCTCCATTTGTGAGCCTTCTACCTTAGTGAAAGATTCAATAGAAACGTACCAGTACAGAGGGAAGGCTCCACGTCCATAATATCCAGCGCCTGCTGCACAAGGGTACGTCAAATCGCCAGTCTTGCAGTAATCCTTTTCAGGTGCAAGCTCTTGGTTGTAGCAGAGTCCCCATGCGTAAGGACCGTCCTTGGCTCCACTCCATCCACCTGCAAATACATCACATTCACAATCATCCTTTACAAATCCATATTTACCCACATTGGATGTTTCTCCAGAATTCCACAGTCCTGAGGCCTAAACTGCAGCACGAATGTCCTGTTAGGGTTTCGAGCCACCACCTTCAGAAATTATGGTAAGGTAGGAGGTTCTAAATATGTGCAGTCTCTAAAATGGTGCACCTCAAATGTACTCCGTTTGTACATGTTGTTTTTTCATATCTCTTCAGTAATGTACATGAAATGTACACTTGAGGAGGAGCACCATTTTAGAGCCCTATGCCATTTCAACTTCAAAACTTCATAACTAATTCTACAAAGCTTCAAAAAATATGAAACTTCGGTTAGATACCAATTCCTCTTGTCTTTCAAGGAAAAATTTACTGAAAAATATCTCAAGAAGTTTCATCTCCCCCAAAATTCAATTTCAGCCCTTAGATGGTCCATTCATGAGCCTCCTACCTTACATTCTTATCATACAACGAACACACATTATGTGTCACTTCAGAAATTCATAACTAAAGAATCTGAACCATACTAATAGTGATATGTTAGAAACCTCTTGCAAGAACCACAACACATGGTTGCAAGACAGAGAGTGTTCACAGAAGCGAGCTACAGTCAGAAAAAAGCGTGGTAAAAGATGAAGGGAAGATTTCATGGATACCCCTGCTTTTTTAGAAACATCACAAGTACCCTAGGACCCAAAAAAGTTAGGCTCTTGTTTTGTTGTGCATGTCACTTCAATCCCATCGTCCTTTGTGTGCACGCATTACAAGAAAGAAGTAGTGTGCACACAAAGGGAAAAGGAAGGAAGTGATATGCTCAACAAAACAAACGCCTAAAAATTTTGGGTGAAATTTCTGAAAAAGCAGAGATACGTATGAAAACATTGCAAACTTCAGGGGTAGGTATCCATGAAATTTTCCCAAAGATGAATGGCATGGCATGGCATGTGCGCTTACATGAGGTCTCGTGGGCCACGTGGGCGAAGAAAGCAGCGAGCTCTCGTTTCTGCATATCATCGCCACCGACGGAGCCGAAGCCGTCCTTCTGGTAGAGCTTGGCTGCAGCGATGAAGCCGTCGTAGCTCCAGAAGCTCTGCGCGTGCGCCACGCGGTCGTTGCGGTGGTTGAACATGCCCTCGAACATGTCCGCCGTGAACAGCTCTTCCACCGTCTGGTTGCACCCCTTCTCCTTGAAGTCCTTCTGGCACACCAACGCTTGGCTGCTCTGCACGCACATGCCCATCACCACCACCACCACCACCGCCATCGCCATAGCTGATCCCTTCTTCGCCATAGCTGCAACCCACCGAGCTTCTTCTTCTTCGATCTTCTCTCAGTTCTGCTCTTCTCAGAGAAGTGCTAGAAGTAGAAGACACCTCAAGAATGATGCTAAGGGAGGTGCAATCATGGAAAGCCGGTGGACTGATTGCTGTGAGAGTGCAGCTGCTGTAGTAGTGCTGTCATGAATGTCACTCCTTTCAGTCCTTTTGTTGGGCGTCAGGCTTGGGGTGGGCCGGGTTTGTAATAATACACATCCTTCCCCCTCCCCAAGGAAGCAAAACCCGTCAGGCCGTCACCCCTATGGTACGTGACGCTCCCCCCTCTGTTCCCAGAGTTCCCACCCTCTGTAGTTACTCATGACATCTGTAAGTTCTACTTGGTAGTTGGTACCTTCGGTTCTGTGCTTACGATACCGATGTATTGAAGGCTGCAGGTGTCTGTCTGTCAGTGGGAAGCGCTGGTTGTCTTGCAAAATACAAAATTTCATTGTCATCCGCTTTTGAAAAAAAGAAGGTGTTTGGTGACTTTGGTTTGGACGGTTAGTGAATTAATTAGGTATTGCAATCTTGTATAATACAACATATTCATTAAAATGGGAGATTGGGCACCTCCCAAAATAATCAAAGGAGATAAAAAATTCAATTTTAGGTTAGTTTTGAAAGGTTTTATTGCAATTTAGGTCAAGTTGACCTAAATTACAATAAAATCTCCTAATTTTAGGTAAAATTTGAAAAAATTTATGTCAATTCAGCTCAAATCGAGTTGAACTGACATAAAATCTTTGGCCACTTTCTTTTACATTACCTCTTATTTCAATGGAAAACTCCCATTTTAATGAATATGAGGTTTATTCTGTCAAAGGTATCTGAATGAGTATACAGGGTGGAAGGAAAAAGGTTGCAAACCTTGGTAGTAAGGTAGGTAGCTCAAAAAGCAACACTTTGAGGGTTGATTTGTCTTTTCATGGGCATTTTGAGACAAGAAGATATTTTGTGTAATTTTTAGACAAAGAGAAATGGATGCCAAGTGTGATACAATTATTTTCATATTTTTTGAAGCATTATTGAATCGTTGATGAATTTTCAAAGTTTTTTTGTAGAAGGTACCTATTGGTGATTCTAGGTCTCCATTAAACATTTCCCTTGCAACTTATAAGGAGATGAGATGAAATTAAGGAGTGTGTTTGGTTCTTGCAATAGAATAAACCTTTTCTTTTATGACTAAGGATTAAGGAGGGTCCATTCAAAAATCACCTCATATCCATTCTTGAGCTACCCATGGGACGCTTTATCTACAAGGGGACGCAATTTGAGCTACCTACCTTGGTCAACAACGCCCAATACCCAACTTATAGGGGGGCCGATTTCCAATCTCACCACAAATAGGTGTTTTAGAATGTGGTCTTTTGACTTTTTCAAGGTTGGGATCACCCAAATCATGTCGCATGTTTCAAAGTGAAGGAGGAAATAATAATTAGAAAATAGTTTGGCTATTATTTGAATTGCATGAGACTAGACATTGGCCATGGGCTCAAAACATTAATTTGACTACCAAATATTATGTTATAGTAATTTTATGCAAATAAAATTAAGAAAAATTTGTAATCCCAATGTTCTTATTCTCTTACATGGGAAAAACATTTGTTCCCTCAAACTCTTTACAATTTGTTGCAAAATTGCTTAAGTTATTAGGTATGTGTGCTTCCACCGTACCCCTAAAATTTTACAATATTAGTACAAAATGATTTTGGTTTTCAGAACTTGCATAAATATCCCTGGGTTATAACATTTAAATGTTTGTTCTATTGTGTTAGCCATGCCACTTCCTTCATGGCCTATGCTCAAGTGTGAAGTACAACAAAATGAGAAAAAAATAATGTACGCACAAAGGGAGAAGAAAATGGTGTGCACAATAAAAAAAAATGCCTAAAATCTATGATTTGAGAATATTTGTACAATTTCTGAAAAACTAGGGACATCTATATGAATATTGCAAATTTTAGGGATATCCACCAAATTTTCCCTTTAAAGGTGTCTGAATGATTGTACGTGGTGGAAGGGAAGTTGGAGGTTGCAAAAGACAGTAACCTTGCTTGTAGAACCCCACAGGGCTACAAGTTTGCTCACAGGAGAGAAGGGAAGCCTAGGCAGTTTGTCGGTGGTCGGAGTTGGATCAAGCAATCAGGTCACAAAATCTTTCAGGACACAAATAAAAAGTTGAACAAGAAAATACTCAATTTTTTTATTATCCCTTAAATGCCAATGCAGACATTTTCTGTCCAATGGATGGCAAAAACAAACAATTCGTAGGATGGAAACAATCCGTTTTTCATCTTTTTCTTTTAAAAATGTAATCATGTGGATATGGTCCATCATGAAAAGCAAAAATTAACCTCATTGAATGTACTCATATTTTTTAATAATGTAAATTGTGAGAGGATTCACAAACATAATGTTGAGTTCTATGTTGCTCTTCTTGCAATTTTCATGAGGGTAGCATGCAATGTTGATTTATGTAAATTTTGGAAACAAGAATTAAAATGTGCGGGCACTTGCCACATAATTGTAGCTTCACCCACTACAATTAGCCCAACATTTAAGGTTTGAGTTATTCTCCAAATGCCACTCCATTGAATACCTTCACCAATGTTTGGGGAGAAGTTTCTAGTTTCATCCTCTAAAATATGACCTTTCTCATTTTCAACCAATTTTTATAAACATTGATTGTTTTCTCAAATTTTCATATTTCCAATATTTTTATATACTATGATTAAATGTTTGAAAAAATTGGCTAATTTTTTATTACATAGTTTCAAGTTTCAACCAATATTTTTGCAATTTCAGCCAATTGATAATACTAACATCATATTTGTTATAATGAGAGAATGGGAACCTCTCAAAATATACATCACAATGAGAGTTTTTAGCTCAAATCGAGCTAAATTGACATAAAACCTTTCAATTTTAAGTCAAATTTGAAAAGTTTTATGTCAATTCAGCTCAATTGACCTAAAACTTTTCATCAAATTGCCCTAAAACTTTTTAATTTCAAGTTGTATTTCCTTTAAATTACCTCTCATTTCTCTGAAAAACTCTCACTATAATAAATATGGTGTTATACACTAAATGCCGGTTCTCCTAGGACCTTGGGCTTCACCCATGCAAATGAAAGCACTCAGTATGCAAAAAGATGGACCTATGAGCCAACATTGTCTGACATCACTTGTAAATTGTGATGTCTTTTAGCGGGGTGACTTACCTTCCAAACAAAATTAAAGGGATTACGCCACTTGTCACTTACGGATGTTTGTAAGTAAACCATAATTTTGTGTAGTCATCTGCACTTCAACTCTCGTGTTGTGTTATAAAGAGAATGAATACCGAGGGGCGCTATTTTCGACGCAATTTTTTGTGTGAAGGAGATTTAAATTTAGCAATAATGTCATGTTTAACTAGTTCTGGAATATTCATGTGATTATGTATTTTATATGTAATTATGAATTATGCAAAACATTGAGAGATGCTTTGATTTTTAGACAAAAGTAAGGTAAAATATTGGAAGATTTGCTGATGATTTGCATTTGTCTCCAAAGTTCCTTTCCTGGATTGTGTAAGTCAAGGGCCGTAGATAGTCCATACTGAGTTCAATATATAGTAATAGCATTTTGTAATAATTTAAACCACAATCAATTCCTTTGAATTATATGTTAGAAGTTTTTTGTGTGCTCTGTAGTCAATTGATGGACATATACTAAACTTTAATAATTAATGCCAAAATAAATTTACAATTAAATGTTGCAATTATGCTATTTTAGTAAGGAGTAATATTTTTTGTAGTTCTAAACTTCCCAAATTTTTATCGCATTGTATCAATTTGGATCATTATCATAGTGTAATTTTCAACTAATCAAATAATATTTAGGCCACTAAAATTTCACTAATTCTATGGATGGTGAGTGGATATGGACTTTTGGGCACTTCCAATCACATTTTGAAGCACGTGAGTAGTATATGTTACATAACATTGATCACATAATGCATAGGTTACACAATCAATCTTGGTTAAATGTGTTTAGTTTCTTACATTTGATGGTATTTGCAACACTTTTGGATTTAATTTCTTCTTAGAAATACTTGATGTTATTTGTTAAGAAGGTTGGCATTCTAATGAGTTTACTTTCTCCCTTTTACCATCTTAAGTGAAAATTATGATATGTTATATAGTAAAATTGTATACATTTTTTATTTACTAAACAACATGATTTTATTGAAAATGAAGTTGTTTAAATACCTATCTAACTATCCATAACATAATAAATGATAGTTTTATAAGCTTCTTACTTTTTTTCCAAACATTAATATGAGTTAGATCTAACCATAAGGTCTCATGGATCTACCTTTAACAATTTCTACAAAGAGCTTTGAAGATTCAAATGTATAGATAAAATATTATAAAATTATGAAGAATTCATAAGGCAAGTTGTTTTTCTCATCTTTTGGCTTCAATAGCAAATTTCTATACAGTATTTTTTTAAAACATTCCACATACTATACGTTGAGAGCAAATTTGGCATAAAATAATTACCCAAAATTCAGCACAATTATTTTGTAAATTATTCTCCAAAAATGCCCAATGTCAAATTAATTTTTTCTTGAATTGCCTAATATTGTAAAAGTCATTCAGCCTAACTAATTTTGGAAGGTCAAGGCTAATTCTAGGAGGGCACAATCTATGGCAAACTTTGTACCAAGGCCTAATTTTGGAAAGTCAAAGATTCTTTTTGGAATGCTGGATTTTACTATAAATAAATAGTTGATTGCCCATATAGTTTTTTTTTTTTGAAAACCCCTAATCCTCAACTAATTACTAAACTTGATGCCGAATCAAAATTTCTCAAAAAATAGTTAATTTGGCACTTGACAATCAAATCTGCTCTCAACCTACAATAAACATGAAGATACTATGCATGGAGATAACATCCACACAATGGAGTAGTTGCCAAACAATAGAAATCAATGTTACTTGGTAATGACATGATGTACAAAAAAATGTTTGCATTACAATGAGAGTTGCAACATATCATGTCCACAATCATAAGTTACACTCACATGCTGCTTTTATTATAAATTGTAATTACTTCATAATTCTAAGCATATGATCTACCATGCTTGCAAAACCATGAATAGAATCACAAGACAATCTTATCTTAACAAATTAATTATGGATGGAATAAGTGCAACAAGAGTTATTACAATCCAATTTCAACATATTTTTGTACATAATGTACAACAACAATAGGATAATTGCCCAGAAGTTAGATGATCATATTCAATTTGATGATTTTAAGTTAATACAATTCTTCCACAAGTTCAAAAACTAATTTCCAACATCTTGAGATGTAATATGAGTTGTTTAATATTGACTTGGGAAAAACTTTAGCCCCCTCTTTGGGATGAAACTTGAACCACTTAACATCAAAAATGGTGTTCCCAAAATGGTGAAAGGGATGATAACGGTGTGGATTTGGTGGATATTTGGGGGGGGAGGGGGGTTAGATCAGGCCACCTTAAAAGTGGTAAATTCACTTTTATCCAAAACTAGCTTAAAAGTGGTACATGGCAAGAGTTAAAAGTGATTATATCCACTTTTAATCATTTAATCCATTTTTTGTGTGTTTACTAGCCTATTTGAGTAAAACCAAACACCTTCCAAAAACAAATTAGTAATGGACTCGTGGTATCAGTCTTTCTCCCATCTAAGGATGGAGAAGTCAGACTCCACAACACTTTCCAAGGACAAATAGGTAATGGATTTGCGATATTAGTCTTTCTTGCATTCAAGGATGGAGAAATCAGACTCTATAAATGCAGTATTTGAAAACAATGTGGCAACACCTCCTGCCCAATCATGCAATGATTTGTATCACTGACCAACATGGAGAGCATGGCTAGGCAAAAATCCCGCCCAAGATTATTTGGTAGATGTCATCTTTGACTTAAAACAATCTATAAAAAAACTAGAGAATGTTAGACTAGAGAATGGTTTGTGAAAATGATTTTCAAAAAATTGGGCAATAGTAGAATGGAGAATGGTTTGTAATTTAGCAAAGAACCTTAGTCACAAGTCACAAATGACATATTGATCATATCCTTCCATGACTTCATTGCCTTCCCTCCCATTGATGCCTCCCAAAAGGTCCTTTAAAATGAGAAACAACTAATCTTAAAAGTGATAAAAATGGCATCTATTAATAGATTTAAGGTGCCCTGGGTTAGATCCTTCTCAATGCCCTAAAAGTGGTGCATTTAAAAGGAGGAGAATATTGAAACAAAACTTGATAATCCAACCTCTTGTTTGGACAGTGATTGAGGACATGAGGAGTCTCAAACAAATACACGAGTATATCTCACATAGATTTTGGAATTGTTTAAATTATATGTGTAGCCTACTACAACCATTACTCCTAAAATTTTGTTACTTTTTTACCATGCCTCCAAAATCTATGCAAATAATTTTTCCATTTGCTCAGAAGAGATGGCCAATATGCAAAAAATATGTATATATGTACTTTTGCATCAGCATGGTGCCATTGGAGCTTATTCAAACCATCTTAGCTTAAATTCACTTCAAGATATGATACGGCTCAAAAATGAACTTCATAGCACGTGCAATAGCAACCTAAACAATTCCACAAACTAACCACCTGATCATAAAAGACATAAAAACATGAGGACATAAAAGTAACTTAAATGTCGTTTGAATGAAATATTTTGCGCTTTTGGTTGCCCATACATTTGCAAATGTAACAATGAGAATGGCAGAGTGATGTCACATTGCATAATGTTACTCTTGCAACAAAAAGGATATGTGAGAATATTTTGTTTAAACAAACTTAATGCAAGTTGAGAGCCTCATGCACTGACAATCTCATGTTTGCGTTTGTGATTACTTAGACTTTGCCCTAACTTTCATTAATTTAAACATGAGAATGTCTTTGCATGAGGCCCTTACCCTACACTATTATAATGCCATTTTTTTGGGAGCAAACCGGTTGCAAAATTCTACCGTTTCAAAATTAGGTCTTATAACATTATTCCTTTGCAAATTTTTCTTAGTTTAAACTATACACACGTACCAAAACACACTTATTTAAAAAATAAAATAAAACGGTTATAGGATCATCAATAAAACTAAACAAACGACATGATCAAAATAGCATAACTAGCAAAGGAAATGGTTTATGGGTAAATTGGTGTTTACTTCATAATTCATTTATGATTTATTCATTTGTATCGAATTACCATGTGCTATTCCAACCTTGATACGTGATAAGATTTTAGGTGTCATTACTTAACCCCTAAAGGACCAAGGAGCCCACTTTGGGCTTTACAAGAACTTGGGCAAGATGTATTGACTTCATAATTTGGAAATTTTTCATGAAATTTTAGGATGGATGCTATTCATCATAATCTACATGTGAAGCTTTATTTCATGTCATTCCAATAAGAAATGCAAAAGTTATAAGGTTTTTTCAATTTCAATGTCAAACCGGGCAACAAAAAATATATTCTAAATTTTTTATTTTTATTTTTATATAATTGTATAGATTGATACCTACTCAAAAAAAATTGAATCACTCAATTCCAAATAATGAGGTAAGAATTAAAAGAAGTTTTCTTTTGCGGGCAATGAAGTTAGGTAGGAAGAGGGTAGAAGAAACATATAAAGTTATCTTTTACTCTCAAAATTGAATATTTTCAAATGAGAATGAAAATGAAAGTTACTAGTTGTTTGTTAGAGCATTCTCACCATTGGGATTAACAATTTTCAAATTCTTCCAAAATTTATTAGCATATTAGTTATATCTTTCATTCATCAATACCTTTCACTTTACAATTTTTGTAAAAATGAATCCATTTTTTATATATATATGCTTTCAACCCATTTTCTGACATATTGCAAAAATTACACAAGAAAAACAACATACGTGTTTTTCTCTAAAAAGTTTGAAAAAAAAACTTCACCTTCTAGAAGGATTAGAAAAACCTACATTTTGAAATTTAGGGACATTGATCTTGCAATCGGTGAGGATTTTCATTCTGAAATTTTGGGACAATGTACTTATGCAAGTCAACTAAAGAATCCTACGGTTGAATATGTGAGAAAATAAGTTTCAATGAAAATTTTGACCCTAGTTTGAGGACTAGTATTTTGAAACAGTTTTGGGCCTCTAAACAAAAAAGAATTTTGGGGGTTAATAATGGTCTAATATGAAAAAAAATCAGATTCATTGATAAAATAACAGTAACAATGACCTAAATTAAAGACATTGAAGACCTGATTCTTGTTGTAATAATAAGAGGTCGACTTCTACCAGGTGGGTCCGTGAAAACAATCATGGTGATACAACGCCATAGCCTACCACAATGAGCGAGGAGATTATAAAAAACAATAAAGAGTCAGCCAAATGAAAAGACAAAATCACCCGTTGCAATTTGTATTTATTAGACAAAATCGGTCGATTTAAATATAAGCTCTCATTGCAGAACATAAATGTAAACAATATCAAGTGCATGCACTCAAAACTGGTTGAAAATGAGAAATGTCTGATTTTTTTGTCATGAAGCTCAAAAACTCCCCGGACATTGGCTTAGCGTCAGCTTTGGAGGGCTAGTTGAACAAAAATGTTTGAATCTCTGGGTTTTTACTTATGCATGTCGATCTATTAATAAGGGAATCAATATGTGTACACTAGGGGTTTGATACATGCACACAAGGGGTAAATTTTAGGTATTTGCCAATAACAAATTGTTGCGAATTTGAATTCAAATTTGGATTTAGAGACTTTGATTCAATTTAAAACTATAAAGGAGGTTACCATTGAACAATGCCTAGTGGCAAAGTTTTGCTAAGGGACAAATTTTTACTTTTATCCTTGTTTGTAAAAAAAAGCTAAGTTTTTCCATTGGACATTTTTCAATTGTATCCTCCTTTGTGATTTTAGACTAAATCAAGGTCTCTAAATCCAAATCTAATTCAAATTTTCCAAATTCAACTTATTGATGGTAGATATCTAAGATTTACCCTTTGCCCCAATTCTCACGTATGCACATATCAATTCCCATTAATAGATGTAAATGATTGTACAAATTACATTAGATTGCTCTCTTTGGTGTCTTTAATGCGGTTTGTAAAACACTCTCACACACCAAAATGGATGAAGAGCAACTTCTTTGTAGGAATTGCTGAAGTGAAGTAGTCATATACAATATTGCTTGAATAAGGTCAATGCCTTAGATAAGATAAAAATGTTGACCATATTCAAGCAGTGATCATAAACAAACACTTCATTTTATTGGTTTCACAACATAATAAAGAGAGTGGGAGCAATGTGCAAGATAAAACCAGCAACTAGTTCAAAGTTAGCTAGTGGAATTGGGAAAAAAAATGTGTTTCTTTTTGAAATTGCATGCAAAAAAACCATTTGGATTTTCTTGAAAAATCTAAATATAGTAAATTACAATGTAAATTTAGAAACATATCCAATAGAGTTTGACTAAAAATTGGTTGACTATGAAAAATGCATGATTTTAGTTGGTGAAGTCCAAAAAATCCCTAGCACTAAGTGGGACCTTGACACTATCCAAATATTTCTCTTATAAATGTTGACCTTGTCTAAGCCTCATTATATTGCAAATATAGTCAACTCTTCTAACCACCCATCAAGATAAAATTTACAGAAATTTATGTATTTAATTACACATCTTGATGAAATGTTTTTTGACATTTAAAATAAGATGGGTTTTGATTGGGCAATGCATGTTTTGCCAAGTACATACATATTGAGGATGATTAGGTCCCTGAGAAATCAAAGCACGATGAACCTATACTTTGACAAGTCATGGCATAAGTTTGACATGAACTTTCATGTCATTTGTATTTAAATTTTTTGTATGATACGTAATTCTTTTTTAAAGTTCCTTGAGGCAATTTAATATTCATAGACAGTATTGTATGACACCTTCAAAAACGTAAATGCGTCCTTTGATTACGCAGTTTTCAAATTTGAGTTTACCATTGAAAAGTTGAATTAAATATAATTAAGACACCCAAACTTTTAGAAATGTACCAATTTTAAATACTCAACAATTTTGCACTGCAGCATCTTAACACGCAGAAATAAAAAGATTTTGTCTTCCAATTAATTTACACAATTAGATGACAAGGCAAATACTAAACTTCATTGGGAATGCTCTAAGGGCAATCTCTAGACCGGTTAAATAAAATGGCATGTTTCACAAGTATTTGAGGGCGTAGTTTCCATTGAGAAGAGCAACAAGCTCAGAGATCTCCACCGGTTCACAACAAAAGTGGCTTGCTATCGCAAATTATTGGGCAAAATTGCTACTTGGTATGCCGCATTTGTGCCTCATGGAACCAAGAGGCTCTTGATTTACAAGAAAGTTTGTGGGGCCAAGCTTCAACAACAAACAAGGATAGAACTGCTTTTCTTGACATCCCAAAATAGCTCCCACAAATTTCTGAGCAAGCAGAAAAGAAGAAATCATAGTTTGTGAATACTTCTTGAGCGTAGCCGCTCAAAAATTTGCGCTCCTTGTGCCTCTAGTGGAGATTTGTGCCATGGCCAAGAAACTCTTGACCTCCTCACACAACAATCTATGCTAACCGGTGGAGATGCTCTAAGTACAATTTACAATAAAGGGCCCTCCAATTGATTTGAGAAGTCTTAATCACTGCCATACAAGTAAAATAAAATAAAATTTTATGACAGGGTTTCAATTAACAAAAATTTGGTTTTCTAAAAGATTGTATGAGGATTACAAACTTGGTGACATGAAAGTAGAACCAATATCATAATTCAACATTAGGACATATAAGATTTTGAGGTATAGGATTGAGCTTTTTCATCCAATAAATGCACTAAATACACATGTGCATGTGTTTTTAGCATACTTTTCACCAATAAGTTTGGGTACATGTTTGGCTATATTCACCTTGTTGAAATAATTGCTAACATGAATGCTATTGTCCCTTTACTATTACTTGCAATATTCTTGTGAAAAGAACCCTTAACATTTACTTCCGTAGCATCCTAAAGGTCCATGGTTGTAAAATGCAACTAAGAATGTAACTAAAAAGGTGAAAATTAAGAGTTGTTTTCTCCAAGCATAAAGAAGTAATACCTTCATCAAAGCTAGGGTTTTGAAGGAATGTTCTTAAAGTGTTTTACAATTGAATTCCTTGGTGATTTGGTTGTTTTAGGTAAATCTCAAAACTCTAATTATCAACAAGTGGGTTGCATTTTGTGGCCATTTGGCAACTAAGGATTTTTTATACATTGCAAGGATTTCTAAAACCTACCCAAAAATACATAAGACTACTTCTCATTAGGTGACATTCACACATTTCAAAATCATAAAAATAAGCCCTTGAGTGCTAAATTTTGTTTTATCTAGCTTGCTATGACTTGATGTCTTGAAGTAGTGTTTGTCATAACCAAATATGTAGCACATCAAAGTTGTGAAACATTGTTGCATATCATGAACCACAAATGTAGAATCAAACTATTACAAATTTCACTCTTCAAGTAATTATGAGCATAATACCCACCATCAATGCAATAGTATGCATTGCAACATAACAACTTGCTCTCAACCAATTCCAAATGATTGAAAATACATCCATTGCTAGCTTTAGTTGTTCAATCCTATTGCAAATTTTTTAAGAGTAAAATGGCCAACCAACCACTATATAGCTGCCAAGACTTGAACACTTTTTAAAGTAGAATCTTTGATTATCTTTGAGACTTTACTTTTTACACTCTAGGTTGCATTGTTTAGTCTACTTTTTAATCATAGACTACAATTGCTATAATCAATGAGTATGCACATAAAAGAGTGCAAAGTTTTAAACATCTTGTGGTAAAGATTAGTACTCTCTGAAGAAAAAATTCAAGTGTCATTGCTAGCAAATATTATATTTTATTGTAAATGATTCAAAGCCTTCTTTGCAAAAAAAATTTATTTTTTTTGAAAAAGATCCAAAAGGATTACTTCCAATGTTTTGAAATATGTCTATACAAGAATTTACCATGCACAATAATCCCATTCACAATATTTTACATTTTTTTAATAAGACACTCAAAACAATTATGGGGCTTTTATTTTATGTTGCATTTGTGCTATGCTCAAGACCTTTGAGATTTTAAAGATAAATTCAAAGCAACTCTTTGAATTGTTGGAAACAATTGTCTATTGTCCAATATTTGATTTTTTAATTCCTAAATTTTACAATTTAGATATGTTTTTGCTTCTTTTTTTGTTACTTAGTTTAGTTTTTAAAATTCTATTAGTAAATAAAGACATTTGTAAATTCTAACAATACTTATAGTATTATTGTGCCAAAAATTCTTATGTTACAACTTACAAAGATAGTTGTTTTCATTTGTTTTTTTGTTTTATTTGTGCTTTATAAAAAATTCAAAACATCTTGTGTAAAAATTTCTAAAATTCTATGACTTATAACACTAAACGCTAAGGTTGAAAGGGGTTTTTTTATTACCATAAATCTCTTTTACAAGACTCAGTTGATGATTTTAATTAAGAAGACTATATAAAAACTGGAGTAGATGACTATTGAGTGGGCTTTTCTTTAATTAAAATGGTGCAATTACTTTAAATACATCATAAAAGCAATAATTTTGTCATTTCTACATTTTAAACAATTGATTTCTTTATTCTAGAATCAAATCCACATTATTTTGCAATATAACAAAATGTAGCAACGCTTAAGTTTTTTAATAGGCTTTAATTGATAAAAATCTCAAGTTCCCCTCTCTCATAACAGTTTATCTTTTAAATTAAATGACAAAAAACAACACTGAGCTAGGTTCTTTAAGAAATTTTAATGGTGCAAGTTTTGAATGATAAATAATTTCCTTGTTTTTGCTATTGCATTTATGGATTTTGATTTCCTATCATTAAGCCTTTCAAATTGCATTGGTATATGATAAATAACAATAAGCTCGATGAGAATTCTCATATCTACATCTAATGAATACATAACAAAAAAATTCAAAACTCAATGTGGCCTCATTTATCATCATGAGTGATTAAAAAATTGTTGTGAAATTATAAACTATTAAGATAGCATTGAAACTATTATTGTTATGTAGGTAAAGAATGCCTCTCAATGATAATTCAACTCCAACTTTGATAATAATTCATGTAAGTGATGGTACATATTTATGAATCAAACTATAGATATGATTACATAAGCTTGTGTTAGCCACTTTTATAAGTGGTCACGCAAGTGATTTTAATTCACAACATCAGAACAACCTAAAGAGCCAATTGATTTAATACACATCGATAAAAAAGTTACAAACAAAATCCCCAAAATTGCACTACCGTAGTCCAATCTTACTAATACATGTAAATTCATGAAGTTATTAAATATGACAAAACATAAGATGTGAAGTAGAGGATGAATTTTTCCTAAGCAAATTTGATGATTATTTATCAAATAAGTCTTGTTATTTTATTTGACATTAGGAATTGGCACTTGCTAGTTGCTACCCTACACATTCACCATCATAATTTTAGTAGGATTTTTATATGTTAAACTAAATGCAAAGTAAGATGTTTAGTGAGTTCTCAAATTATATCTATGTGGTAGTATCAAAAAGACTAGACATTACACAGGTGCTAATGTGATATTACAAAAGTTGTTGTGATTTTAGTAGTATAATTTCACAAACTAAAGATATGATGTTGCAGAGGTCAATATGTGATATTATAAAGACCTTTGTGATTTTAGTGATATGACTAGCTATTGACGCTTGCTATGCCTACTCATTCACCATGAGATTTTTTTAAAGATTTTCATATGTTAAATAAAATGCAAAGTAAAGAATTTAGTAAGTTTTTGAATTATGTTTTTATGATAATATCCCAAAGACCAAAAATTTGATATTAAAAGGGTTGAGATGCGATATTATAAAGGTCACTCTACTTTTAGTAGTATGCCATTGACAAACTACAACTAAAGTCAAATCAATGTTTAAAATGGTATCTCATTTTGACATGAAAATTTATAAGAGTTTAAAACTCCACAGATAAGATTTTTGGATTTTTCATAATTTGAAAACTATAAAATTGGACATTTTCAAGTAAACATCTACTTATTATATATGTTTTATTTAGTCAATGCATTTCACAGATTTATGTTCATAATTAGATGGCCTAATATCAACATTAGCCATTGCATGCAATTTCCATCCAAGCCTTTAGACCAAACAACATAACTTCTTCAGTTCTTTGTGCCCCACCAATGTGAGGCAGTTAAAATTTCTACATACTTGATACACTACGTTTTTTTTATAAGATTTTAATTTGATTTTGCAGAATTGTGTTTCAAAAATAGAAAAACCTTAATTATTTTGTGGTTTTGTTTTTCCATTTTTGAATGGATTAAATTGAAAAAATAATTCGAAAGGATTTTAAAAAGGACGACACTGACACGTTTGAAATAATGTACATACTGTTGGGTAAATAAATCTTGGTTCATCATGTTCATGAATGTAAAAAGCCTCATCGTTACGGTCAACTAGTCAAGCTTGCAAATAATACTATGAACTTGGAAGTTTGAAATAAAATCCTTACAATATGCAATATATTGCAGAGCTTCCTTATTTTGTTAATTCTCTGTTCATTTGTTTTGTTTTTTAATTAGTCAAGCAACACACCCCTGGAGGTTAGGAAAAGTAGAGAGGATTATCCATGTGTACACATTAATCCATAAATAATAGTAACCTTTATCCAAATTTTGGCACACCTTATATTTCTTTGAGAGGGGTTTGGCAATCTCATCCATCCAGTTGTATCCAATATCTTTATAAGTGTCAATAAACAATATCCATGACGTAAGAGATAAGATTTTGTAAAATATTGCATAAATTTATTTGCTTGGACAAAACCATAAACTCCACTCAGTGTAAAACCAACTCAATGTGAAGTCACTAGTTTATGTGTGCAAACGACTAATTTGCAAAGACCTACTTTATTAAAAACCTTACAAAGATACCTTCAAGAATGAACCTTATGCCACATAAAGCACCTCCTTAAAAAATAAAAATAAAAACTCATGAATACCCTTGAGGTTAACCATATTAACATAGATATCCTTGGTTTCTCAGAAATTACTCAAATAACCTTGGTCCGTAATTTTCAAGCGTTTGTTATATTGTGCATGCTATTTCTTTCTCCCTTGTAACAACATATTCATTAAAATGGGAGATTGGGCACCTCCCAAAATAAATAAAGGAGACATAAAACTTTTCAATTTTAGGTTAGTTATGAAAGGTTTTATTGCAATCTAGGTCAAATTGACCTAAATTGCAATAAAACCTTTTAACTTTAAGTCAAATATGAAAAGTTTAATGTCGATTCAGCTCAAATTGAGTTGAATTGACATAAAACCTTTTGTCAACTTTCATTTACATTACCTCTCATTTCAATGGAAAACTCCCATTTTAATGGATATGAGGTTTTGTCACTAGAAATTTTTTTTTGTTGAAGTCAACACAAGCTACATGATGTTTCCTTGCTTTTGACACAAAAAATTGCATTGTTCAACACAAAATTTTGCATTAGGAGCAAGAAAACATCATGTAGTTTATGTTGGCTTCAACAAAAAAAATTTGTCTAGTGTGTGTGCACGCTGCTTCTTTTTCATTCTATTGCACTCCTTGTTTTAACATTGGTCATGAAAGAAGTAGCGTGCATGACAAAATAAACCCTTGAAAACTATGGACCAAAGATATTTGTGTAATTTTTGAAAAAGCAAGGATATCTATGTCAAAATGACAAATTTCAGGAATATCTATGTAAATATGAAAACTTCAAGAATATCAATGCAAGTATAAAATACTTCAAGAATATCCATGTAAATATGAAAAACTTCAGGAACATCTATGAAAATTCCCTAAAAAAATATGGTACCCTCTACCTTACGGCGCCCATGGACCGGGGTTTCTTTTTTTCATTTTTTAAAAAGTGCTAAAGTGGCAATTTAAAATGTTATAGTGGTGCTCCAAATTTCAACATTCATCCACATATTAGATAAAAAATATCACATTAGCACATAATACATGCCTAGAATTTGGTTTTTATCCACAATTTGGCAATTTTTTCCAATTTTTTTAAATTTGAAACTTTTTTGATAATTTCATCTAAATAAATATTCATGTTTTTTCTATAGACTTGGTGGCAGTCAAAAAAATTTGGTGCTTTTCTGTTCCAAATTGCCAAAAAAAAAAAATACTGCCATGGACTAGGGGCACCTTGTCTTAGGAAAGGCCCTCGAGTAGGGCCTTACCCTACAAGTAGGGTCCTACTTGAGACTGTTCCTACACCCTCAGATATATCCGATCCTGACCCTCTATTTTCAACTGCACTACTTTACCGTCAGATGCCAGCCAAGCGGCCCAAGCCCATGGCAGAGTCACTCACAGCCCCGACCCCGCTGTGACGTCCACCTCTCGCAATCCACCGCAGCTCCGCAAGCATGTTACCGAGCTTTTCACAGCTCCAAATCAAGCATTGGCTCGTTGTCAATGCAAACCTTGCTCTCTCTGTTTCATAAACACTTTAACTTCAGTCAAGAACATGCGCATTTGCATTTCAATTCCAAAACACATTTTCTTGTTACAGAGAGAAACAATAGTATACTAACCTAGAGTCTCACACGAAAAGCTCACACGATAATTAGAGCTTGACACGGCCATAATCAGAGCGTGACACGAAACCAGCTGATGCCGAAACCAGCATAGGCGCCGAAATGCAAGGGAAAGATTTAAAGTTTCTCTTAAAACTTGTGAGCACTTCTACTTTTTCGATAGTCGCTGGTCAATTTGTCACGAGAAATTTGATAAGCGATAGAATTGATGTGCATGTCCAGCTTTATGCATGCATTTGGCCGGATTGATCAGATTGTTGTTAAGTCAAGGTGTGTGTGAGTCGATCGGAGATAGTGTTAGCTTGGCCTGTTTTTTTATTGTCGCTGGTCAATTTGTCACGAGAGATTTGATAAGCGATAGAGTTGATGTACAAGTCCAGCTTTATGCATGCATTTGGCCGGTGGATCAGATTTTGGTCAAGGTGTGTGTGAGTTGCGCGGAGATAGTTGTTAGCGTGGCCAGTTGTTTATATATTTTTTAAGAACTGATGATGATGATGATGACGACGACGAGCATTGCAATTATTGAGGGAGTCTGTGAGTGTGTGTGGTGGCCCTCAGAGGCTGGACTTGCCAGCACAAGGTTTTCGAGTGTGGTCGCCAGACAGTGTTGCAGTGCGGAGCGCTCTTTGGCACTTGGATTTTCGCCAGAAGAGGTAGATCCATTTACTGTATGTACATAGTAAGAGATCAATGAGGTGCCCATGCCTTCTGTGAGCTGTAGTATAGAATGATTGTAGCCATCGCTTTACGTTTTGCCTTGCCTCCATAGCTGCACTTTAGCGAGGGAAAACTCCGAAAATCTTAGCTCGTGCGGCTCCTCTCATGCTTTCACAACTTCATAGGCTTGTTTCTGTATTCAGCTAGGATTCCGTCGCATTCCTCCTGTTGCTGTGTCACGTCTTAATAGGGAATCCATTTCTATAGTCCTTGCGCATGTTCTCTGAGGGTCAAAGCTATGAGAGCGTCTTTGACAGACCGCGTTTCTTGTATGTAAGTCTCGCCATGTCCACATTGCTGCAAAAAAGTTTTGGATCACCGAGGAGAAGATGTAGCTCGTCGCCCAAGATTTCAGATTTTTCTCTGGAGCTGGCTCGGACGATCTGAGTATGTTTCATTTTTTGAAGGGGCAACTCATTTTGGAAGACCGGGTGAAGGTTTTCCGGCAGACACAGACTTGCTTCAACTCGACCGATCTGCCTGCAACAGGTACCAATTGCAAGTTTACCTATTTTTTGTTTCTTTTTCTTCAACGGCTCTACAAATTTACACTAATTTCGTTGCTTTTTGTTTGCTTGTTCGCATTTCTTGTCCTTGGTGGACTGTTCAGTACGTATCGCGATATATTTTCGTCTTCGTTTCCCAGTCATGTGGTACCTCCCATTGTACTACCGGCAGGTTTTGACCTCAAAGTTCGGCTTTATGTGACTGTACTTCGCGTAAGTCACGGAAAACTGTAGCACTGTATGCTGCAATGGACGTCAAAGAAAAATATCCCTTCTGTTTAGAGCTTTTGTATCGGCTCCTGGCCGTTTCTAACATACATTTTTTACTTTCCTGAAACGTGTTATTTGGCAATTTTTGTGTACTAAGCCCTTAAACCTATGATTTGTGTATGAAATCCATGAAGATATTGCTCTGGCTGTGTAGGTTGATTGACAAGAAGACAAAATGGGGAAGAAAGGCACCTGGTTCAGTGCTGTCAGAAGAGCATTCAGATCCCCTTCCAAGGACTACGCCAAAACTACCCCGAGAGATCTGGATCTTGTTGGGGATCTTCCGCCACTGGAAGTAAGATTTGAGTTACTGAATCGCACTTGTCTAACTTCAAAATTTTAACCTATGAGGATATTTTAGTGAGCTGCAAAAATACTTGTAAGTCAGTCTGTGAACTGGTTCTAAAGTCCATCTGTAGTTGCTGATGTAGAAGAAGCAAACAGCTCTGGTCCATTGTGATTGAAAAGAATCTCGGGGTTAACTCAACTAAATGCCCCACATGAACGAAGATTGAGGGTGCTGTCCTCGTTGCCTCTCAACTGAGCTAGCCTCTTGTCCCTGACAGAATGATCATTATCCCGTTATTGTAGGTGAAGTCCAAGAAAGGGAGGAAGTGGAGCTTTGGGAAATCATCACATCAGCCATCAGTTACAGAAGCCAAGGAGACATTTTCGCCAGTGAAGAAAGGGGAAGAGACTCACAGGCATGTGTTGTACTCACCACCTGCTTCGGAAACCGATGCTCGTATGAGCAAAGGATCGGCGCTAGTCACTGTCAATACAAGATACAACTTTTTGGAGAATTTGGCTGCCATAAGGATCCAGACTGCATTTCGAGCATATCTAGTACGAAACTCACTCAGCCACTCACATACAAAAAATTCTAAAGTTGTGCAGCACTTTTAGTGGATCCTACTTGCGACATTTTCAGCATTTTAACCGATACGCAGGAGTGAGCTTACATTGGAAGATCCGTACTTGAGAGCGGCATAGAGTTTTCTTCGCCGCAAAAGCTGAACTCTTCTTGAATCAATTTTATAATCACAATGTGAAATAATTCATATGCTATCATTCAAAGTGGAATTACCAAAATAGATATCCCCATGTCCATTTAAAGGTAAAATCAGTGGTTATTAACAATTAACCAAATCATGCCTACACCAGGCTTGTGAATTTAAGGCCAACCAAATTGCTTGGAAGATATGACTATCTTACGGGATCAGGTCCTAATAGCTTCAGTTTCCTCTTTTTCAGTTGTCAACCCAGCGTAATAACCAAGTGCCTTTGTTATCATATATTTCAAATCGGAGGTACTGCCAGAAGACCCACTCTAAGAAGGGCAAGGATAGAAAGATTGCCGTTGAGAATGAGTTTACTAAAAATGTAGTGTCGGATTTTATTTTATTTTGTTTAGCTTGCCTTTCGAACCGCTTTCTCCCCAGGATAATACTTGCCGGGTAACTACTCCTTGTGACATGAGTGGCTTGTAATCCGATTCTTTTCAATTCAATTCTATTAATCTGATCATAAAAAAATGGCTGAAAATATAGAAGTTCCATGAAGTGATGATCTAAGCATGATGTTAGCATGAGGCTCAGCGAATGATCTAAATACTTTGGCTCGCTCCTGCAGGCAAGGCGAGCATTGCGAGCGCTCAAAGGGTTGGTGAGATTACAAGCCTTGGTAAGGGGCCACACTGTGCGTCGCCAAGCATCCATCACGCTGCGTTGCATGCAAGCGCTGGTACGAGTGCAAGCCCGCGTTCGGGCCAGACGAGTTCGGATGTCCGAGGAAGGGCGATTGGTGCAAAAGCAGTTGTTGGAACGGAGGCATCTAGAATTAGCTCGTCCAAGGAAGTCCTGCGTATGTATTTGATTTAATCTCACTTTACTGATGTTCGTGCGACACTGCACATTCGATTCGGTCTGGCCTACATTGTCTTCCTACTACATCATGTTGTATGTTTTTCCTTTGAATGGTAGAGCTTCCTTGTCTTTGTCTAGATTCAATCCTTTTCTCTTTCTTGACGTCAGTAAACTGAGACGGAAGACTGTTGATGGATACCTTGCTGACAAAACACTGGGAATAATATAATGGCAGGATGGACGCTGGAACGACAACACACAAACGATGCAGTCGGAGCGCGAAAAAATGCTTTACAGGCAGGAGGCTGCTATGAAGAGAGAAAGGGCTTTGGCTTATGCCTTCTCGCATCAGGTACTTTTGTACAGTTGTGAGCAGCCTCTAAAATTTAGGCAATGTAAAAATAGATGCCTACTTTGCATAATTTCCTCTGTATTCTGAGCGTAATTCCAGGGGGGCGGACTGATTTTAAAATGTTATTCTCTCAGGTGCCTTGGCAGTGTTTATGGGCATAATATCTAGTTTACTTAATTTCGATAGAGTCCGGTGCCCAAATCAACCATATTGGATAGGGATTTGCCTGGTTAGTTATGAGTAAACCAAAAATGCTCGGTAGTGTGTTTGATTTATTTCGACATAGATAGTGTAACGCATGCTACGAGCTATGGCCTTAAGTATGTACACGCCATTTCAAGTCACGAAATGAAAACCCGACTTGTAGCTGCCACAAGAAGAGTTGTCAGATCTCGTTTTCAAGTGCATTATCAATTTATGTAAAATACGATTTAATTCCCCAAATTCTTAACTTTTTTCAGAATATTTTGGAATTTAATTTTAAAATGAGTTTTTCTGCTGGCAAACTCTTCCATCCTCTTTACCCCTCAACGCCCTTGGAATTTTGGAGTATCTCAGAATTTGCATGAAAGTGAACAAAATGCTGGCATTTTGATCAATTTGATCAATTTTCTTTGAAATGTAACCGTACAAATTCGAAGTAGACATGTTATAGATTGCATACAAAAAGAAATCACAACTCTTTCAGTTATGGATTGAAAGATTATAATGTTTGATCATGAGGGTGTTAAAATTGTGACTGTGATCTGAAGTCTTTCAATCCTCTTTTTGCATCTCAAACCTAAAATTGAGGATACCAAAAAATATGAGTATGTAAAGTATAACATGCATAACCCCGATCAATTTACGGCTTCTCAAAATCTATTCTACAATTTTTTTAAATGAAATTTTAATGCAATTTTTTCTCCAAGTTCTAGTGTACTTGAAGCTCATTTCCAAGAGCCTTCAACACTAGAAAGTGAAGATTTGCAATGGACACCCTTGCACAAAATCTTGAATAGACAAATCATGTTAATTCATTTTCAAAATCAGACTCTTGATGCTGAAATTAAATTCAACAACAATTTAAATATAATAATAACCACAAAAAATCTTGAAAAACCTTCTGAATCCCTGAACAAAATTCAGAGGGGCGTAAAAACCGCCCCTCGGGCGTTGAGGGGTTAAGTTGTAGCATGGAGAACTTTGTCAACTAGTGTTCTAATAGCCGTCAACAAAAGGTCCTCAAGCTTAAATATGAATTGTGATTGTAGAGTTCAAAACAAATGAGGTTGGGTTTGCAAGTGTTCATACAAAAGTGGAGGTGGCTATGAATTAACAACGCCAAGAAGTAGCGGCGTCACTATTTCAAAGTTCAAACAGAAGGATCATCGGTGATGATCCCCACATGGCACCCAAACATTTTGCTGTTTTTGATGTACATTATCTCTTCAAGGCCTGTCAATGCACAGTATTCAATTTCGAATATCTTGGTCTTGTTCATTTAGTCTCATGCCCTGTATCATCCGGGTTTCACTTCGGCCTCGCTAACCCCTATTCGTGCACTTAACCTCTCTACTTTCCAACTCAATCTGTAACATATAGAACACTCCTCAACTGTCTCATGCCACAGTGTGATCAGAGAGGATTGAATGCACAGACATCAATAGAATTTCGTTATTGACGGAGCTCCTGTTTCCAAACCATGCAGGCCTCCCAGCTCTTCATAGATTGCGAGCCCGACAAACCGAATTCGGGATGGAACTGGCTGGAGCGATGGATGGCAGCAAAGCCCTGGGAGAATCGAGTCCTCGACAACGACACACCAGCAGCCTCCAAAGATATCGTCAACACAATTACCAAAAACACAGACAGGGTCGAGTCCCAACAGTTGAAGACCAAGCTACTTGAACAGATCGATCATCCTCGACTAGTCAACTCCACCACCAACAGCAACAACTACAACAACAACAAATATACCTCATCCAACAAGCAGAGCTCACCTGGGGTTATGTCGAATCATCACAAGGGACAAACACCATCCAGGAGCCACAGTCATTTCACAGGACGCCAGGGGCTGCAGTCGCCACGCCATACGAGCCTTAGAGCATCAACACGAAGGAGGGAGGAGTTGGATCAGGGAGGTAGTGCGCTTTCAGCGAAGTCAACACAATCTGGGCTCCGATTCGGGACTCGCTACAGTCATGCAGGAGGGTCTGTTCGGGGTGACGACGACAGCTTGTGCAGCTCTCCTGCAGTGCCGAGTTACATGCAAGCCACTCACTCTGCACGAGCCAAGGTCCGGCCTCTGAGTCAACCTAAGCAGCGACCAGGTATGATTCTAATAAAAGAGTTCGTTTTCTAAGCCATGGCCTGCATACAACATAACTAACCGAGTCTAGACGATTTTTCTTAATCCTGTAACCACCAAGCTACAATTGTCTTGACAGCAATTTTTACCATAGACACATGATGTGCATAGCTTAATAATGTTCGTGCAGTAGAATTCATTCATGCAAATGGTGTGTCTTTATGCCAAGATAGGTGTACTTGTTAATCTATTTTTGCTAAAATTTATACTTCAGCAACTACGAAAGATTTTCACTTTAGCCATTAGGGTCATTCATTGTAAAGGAACGTCTCGTACAAGTACTTTTATGAAGTACCTTGTCCTGGTTTCATCCTAAAAAAATAAAATTCTCTCATTAACCTTTTCAGTGCCATACAAAACCATTTCTAGTGGTAGGACTCTTGACTCGTAATAAACTACAATGTGTCACTTCTAAAACACAATCCACAAATTGTTTTTTTTTAGTCCCAAAAGCCGCAGGATTTAATATAAACTCAAGTTCAAGTTCACCCAGGGGTTGAACTTTCATAGTTTTGAAGTACTATATACCAACAATGATATCCATTTTGTTGTAAAAGTGTATCTGGATGCCACGTGTTTAATCCTTCTTATGCGTTGGTCTATAACGTAAAAGTTGGAGGTAAAATCATGAGATTGAAAACATTTTGAGAGTTTGTCATTGTTTGAGGGGCAGGGACACCGGAGAGGGAAGCATGGGCATCAGCGAAGAACAAGCGGATGTCGTATCCGATAAGCGAGCAGCTGCTCAGCAACGCTGGCAGTGCGGGCATGAAGCCTTTTCGTCCTATGGGGTTTGCACCACGCAGCCCCAATCTGCAGGGCGTCCGCACGGAGCGGTCGGCGTCCGGCAACGACAGTGGCAGCCAGAATGGGGATCCTGTGACTCCCAGTACTTCCACTGTGGTCTCCACTTGCAGAGCTCCGTTTTGACGACCTTGTGCACTTCAGCATGGACGCCCACTTCTGTCCTTAACAAATTTTCTCCATGCAAGGTAATACATAACATTATTCAGCAATGCACAGAATTTCAGTGTCATTTATATCCTTGTAGCAAAAAGGCATTGTTTAGCAATACCTAGAGCCTAGATCCTTAGTGTCATTTGAGTCCTTGTAGTAAATGATACCTTCTCTTCTTTGTGCGATTGTATTCACACAATCATATTTAGCATGAAAGGTTTCAAGCATAGTCCCATAACATTATTCAGCAATGTTTAGAGCTCGGGTGGTGTTCGAGTCCATGTAGTAAGAGACGCTTTAAGTATTGAACAGGCACTCACCCCTCATTTCTGTGGTGCGCTTTGTTTTCATACAGTTAATTCAGCATGTACATGGTGTAGAGAGTATTCACATAGCATTATTCAGCAATGCCTATTTGGGTGTCATTTGAGCTTAGGTGTCATTTCAGTTCATGCAGTAAAAGATATCGTAAACATTCGTTGGATTAGGGCCTAACCCCTTTATTTGTAATGCCTATATGAACATTTTTTTGCCATAAAATGTTAGCGTGTAAGATTGTAAGGGATTTAACCTATTTTTTGTATCACAATTTAACAATGAAGCTGAGGTGTCATTTGAGACCGATCATGCATTAAAAGATGTCTAGACATAAATTAAGGCTATACCTTTCTTTTCGTGTGATTGTATGAACACCCATTTTTGTCATATATTTTTAGCATGTAAAGTGGTATAGCTTGTTTTTATAACAATTCAACAACGAAGTACTAGCATGTTGTTTGAGTCTATTGCACATACAATAAAGAGATAATCTAAGCATTGGATATGGGTTAGTCCATCTTTTTTAGTCATTAGATTGCATCATACAAAAAATTCTTTTGAAATCTATTGTCCATCTTCTCTTGAATTTCTTCTTAATTGTTTTAGATTGCGAATTTTGATTTCTTCTTCATTCATGATATGTTTCTTGAATTGAAGTACTTGAATACACCAAATTATATGTTCTTTTTAATTGAAGAACAAAAACTTCCTAATCATGTCAAATAATGCCATGCTAGTGAAATATTTGTTTATATGTACTTTACATGTAAAGATATTAAGTTACCTTGAGATCAGAAGTATAAGAAGTTGTACTTGTTGACTCTTGAGGTTAGAGCTCAAAATCGAAATGAACATAAGCCATAAACATTCTATTAGTTTTTCATATATATCCTAAGTTAAACGCTTGAAAGATCTAAATTAATTTGTTGTATGTTGTGTATTCTAGAAATCAATTACTTATAACTTTTACATGGCTTCTAAGGGAACACTAAATTGCCCTTTATTACCTTAGGTTTTTTCACTTCATGAGCAGGAAGAATGTTAGTCAACTATTTTTTCATTGTGTAAATTGAAGGTCTAAAGTTTGGAACAAAAAAATAAAAAAATAAAAAAATATATATATGAGGAAATTACAAATAGGGGCATGAAAACGTAAAATACTACAAATAGGGGTGCAGTTTCAAAATATTTACAAATAGGGGCACAACTTTTTTTTTAAATGCGATTTTTTGTAAGAAAATTTTGGATTGGACATTGGTTGATTTATATACATTACATTAAATGTTAGCTAACTTCCAAAAAATTTAAAAGTTTCCAAAAATTACCATCTACTTTACTAAAATTTCTTTATTTAGGCTTGATTTGGAGAGTCCTTTAAGTTTTTTAGAAATTAGCTAACATTCAATGTGATGTGTCTAAATCAACCAGCATCCAAAACCAAAAAATGTTACAAAAATTTACATTTTTTTGAAATCGTGCCCCTATTTGTAATTATTTTGAAACTGCGCCCCTATTTGTAATATTTTAAGTTTTCATGCTCCTATTTGTAATTTTCCCTATATGTGTATATATATATATATATATATATATATATATACTCATTAATTGGGCTAAAAACATGGCTAAAAGGAAATGCCACCAAATAATCGGTTCTAAGTAGCAAAGGTATTTTGTCAATTACATCATGCGTCTTTATAAATATCATATTATTCTTTAAGATGTTCATTTCAAGTACCAAAGGATGGGTAGACATTCTTAGAAGAGTTAAAAAACTTATCAACATATTGACCTCATGTATACTTTAATTGATCAATGAAAAGGCTCAATATGTGCAAAGCGTTATAAATAATAGACATGCTTTGACAATCCAACTAAATAGAAAAAAAATTGCCTCAAAGTTTGAGTTAAAGATTATGAAGATTTCTAAAGGCACTTCTTTGTAATTAGCTTCATCAACTTTTCCTCTAGTATACATGCACAAGTACTTTGTTTGATTTGACATAATATCATTCATTTTTGCCAATTTGATGTCCTTGGTAAACATACTATAGTAGGCATTTTAGGTGAAGCTTATTTGTAGTTACAAAATAACGAGCAAAGTAATTGGTTATCTTTTGCTAAGTCATGTTATGGTTTCCATGGAGTCTGCCGTAGAAAAAGGTATTTTCATTTACAACCTTGTATCTTTTTGTAGGTTTTGAAAAAAATAATATAGAAATTTTCCATTGATTTAAAGGGGATAAAAGTCAATACTTAGTGAATAATAAAAAATGCGACCTTAACATCAAAACATCAAAACCATCAAACATTAACATGATTTGTTTATTTCTTTGAAAGCTCACTTACAAAATCCTAATACTCACTTACAAAATCCTAATATTGATTAAGTTAATATTTCTTTATGCTTAATGAGAGACAATTTTTAAAAAAAAAACTAATTGATTACTAGGACTATCATTATTTGAGATCTCCATAGATTTAAGGTAATCAAATAACCAAAATAGGACCAGATACAACACTTTGTCTCAATGAAGGAATAAGATTGAGTGGAATGTTTGTAAGAGGTTATGTGAAAGCTTAAACCTCATATTTCAATCAAGAGCTTTGATGTTTAGTAGGGTTTAGGTTTCTTTTCACATGAGTAACAAATATGATTTCAATTTTATCTTATTTATGAATGAAAGTGTAGAATACCAAGTTAACTTCTTGTGCTAAGATATGTTTGTAGTTATACATGTGCAATGCAAAAGTTAGGGAAAAAAAATTAGAGAGAGAATAAAAAATATGCACTTCTCACAATCATTTTAAAATCTCAATTGTAATTTTCATATGGAGAGTTCAATTTGTGAAAAAAATTGGATGTACAAGAAGGTAGTTTACTTGACATGTTATGGTTTTTTTATTGAATATTTTTGAAAATTCTCTGTTAATTTTATACGTACACAAAAACTTAAAGTTTTTTCAAAAACATGATTGCTAATATTTTGACTGTAAGTAGTGACACTCTGCAATTTTCTTCGAATTTCCCTGATTGTCTAGAAAACTATTAAGAATGAATTTTATTGAAAAGGTAAACTCTTTTCAGTCAAAAAATGACTTAAGTACTTTGCTCTTTCACAAATCCAAAGTTTTGAAACACTAAACCATTTCTATTTTATATTTGAGTTTCCAAATTGCCATTTCAAAAATTTGTAATTAAACCACGTTTGACAAATGAATATACAATATACCATCCAATTGCAATACTGTGCTTCCTCTACAATGCAATTTTTTGATGCACTCTAATAAAATAATACACTTCTCCATTTTAGTGAGAGATTTAATTATCATTCTACTACAAACAATCGTTGAAACTGCATAATTTCAACTACAAAGTCTTATAGTGCTTGTTTGACATCTAAGTGTTCTTCAAAACCTTCAAATCCATATTACATTCTAACTAAGATACTTCACTAGATCAAATGGACAATCATAGAATATCAAAAAGTATCACAAAATGAACTAATAAATAGTTTTAATTAGGCACTAACTTCATTTCCTTAAAAAGGTAGCATATTGCATGTTTCTATGGCTTTTCACATATAATACTCAACTATAGTCTTCACTGTAAATAATAGAATGAAGTGCTACACAAAGATTAATCACCTATCAAGTTTGTATGATGCATGTTCTTAAAGAGTCATTCATAGGCTTGGAGCACTAACTTTCATATAACTTTTAATTGAATATTTGGCATTATGTGTAATATGGAAATCAAAAAGGCAATTTAAGTGTACAATGGCATGCCAATTTCATACACTAGAATAAAACAATTAGCCTTGAAAATTCATGATTTGCAAAAAAAAAGGCCTATAACACATTTTATAAGCAACAATAAGTGATTAATCAAAAAGTGATATAATAAAAAAAAAACATATGCCACATTTACCTAAATCTAAACTATTCATGTAATTCTTGATTTTTGTGTGAAAAATAAAAGAAGATCTCTTAACTTTAAGTGATATAAGTTTCTCAATGTTTGCACTCAACTTCTGTTGTATAAGACCCATCTCTTGATATACAATACCCATAACCCAATATAAAGTACACATCTTCCAATGTAAGACACACATCTCCCAATGTTTTAAACATATCTCCCATGGCATTTTACGTTTCATCTAGACTTTGCATACTGAAAACATAGTTACATGTAGCATAAATACATTTTGAGCAAATACTAAGAAGTTCCTTTAGTCTTTGTGATCCAAAAGTTTCATTTTTAGTTTTTTTACAACTCCATTACATAACCTAGCACAATACGTTGGATTATTCTTCAAAAAATCATCATACCCATTAATCTCAGAAATATCTCCAAAATTGGTTGCCACGTAATCAATAATTGCATGGACAAGATCTTTAGCATGGGATTGATACCCAAGTATATAATAATTAAATATACGGTCATGGTGAACGGAATTCATAAGTTTCACTTGACACTGATCATGAAGTAAAATGATACTGTATTTATCAGCTGCTCTTAACAGTTTGTCAGCAAATGCATCCATGGCCTCATCTTTCACATAACCGGTATAAAAAAAATGTATAAAAGCCTCAAGTGGTTTGTACTCCATGTCCATTTTTATGATGATAGGACCTTGTTTATCCAACATTGGTGAAAACAAGAGCTTGAATGCCACCGATTTTCCCATCTACATCATCACAAGCACATACTTTTAGAAAACAAGTATGCCTTCCATGTACTTTCCACTGTCTCTCTTAATTTTGGATGACTTTTCATTCACCCTCATTTTCACCACCTTTTCTTTTTCCTCCCCCTCCGCCCCTACCCTCCTCTTTGAATTTACAATTGTGGGCAACAAACAAATCCCAAATACTTAACATTTGATGCTTGACACTCAATGCTTTATAATATTAAGAAATGAGCTTTTAGTGTTAATAAAAACTTTTAAATTTTTGGTGTTAATAAAGAACTTTGAATATTGCTTGACACACAGAAAACCCATGTTCTATAATGTAAACAATTAAACAAACTCTTATCTATATATGCAATAAAAATGGTGGTATTAAAAAACATTGTTTCAATATCAAATGATCAAAAATTCATAATTTTATTTTATGCTATCATTTTAAATCCACATTTTGAGACTCCATAAAACCGATGCATCAATCTTAGTATTTACAAAGGATGCTACACAAGTACTAAAGAGATTCATAATCTTTTTTCATCATGAACATTTGTCAAATACAACTTTTTGTATGATTTATAAAACAGTTTTGTAACAAATAACACTAGATAATTTTGAATCAAACACCATATTTGTTAATTTGGGAAAAATAGGTGTCCTACTTTGTACTCCACCTTAAACCCAAAAAGTTACCTTGAATCAGATTTGAAGGTATTAGATTTAGTCTGAGCCACTAAGATTTTTTCCCTCGCAAATTCCTCCTCTCAAATGAGGACACAAGTACAAAAAAAAATGTTGAGTTTGATTTTAGGAGGACTTCTAAAACTTTCAAATCAAAATTTGAAAGTCCCAAAATGTACCATTTTTCCCAAATTAACAAATATGACGTTATTATTAAAAGAATATCTTAGCATTCTATGAAAAATTATCAAAAAATGATTGTATTTTTTGGTTTATACCAACGTAGCTCGGTGTGCATTAACAGCCTTTCCATCGGTGCCTTCTAAAACAACATCCGTGTGAGGAGGAAGCATGGTTTCAGGATCCCATGTAGTAATAAAATGTTGCTTTTCTAGAAGTCTTTGCATTTCAACTTGTAATACTTCAATGTCATTTCTTGAGCACATGCATGGTAGTCTTAACTTTGGCATGTTGCAATTTTTATTTTTTATAATAAACTTACAGCAAAAGGTACAGGGTTTTTACTTCATTATCATGAAAAAATAAAATTCAAAAAACTCAACAAATATTATAATTCCTATCCTCTACAATTTTGTATTAAATCTAATAAGGCTACAAATTCTTGGACAATATAAATCAAATCATAACTTTAAAAAAATTAATTAATATTCATTCAAATTCAAGAAACTTGGAGCTTCGTCAAATATTCCAAAAATTATTTACTATACGTATGCCTTGCACGCTCATAGCATTGTGTCTCTCTTAATTTCCTATAACTTTTCAATTGACTTTTCACCCTCCACTTCCAAGTTTCACTTCATTGTCATGATAAAAATTTGTTCGTAGAAACTCATAAAATATAACAACTTTTTGTGTTCTACAATTTTGTTAAAAAAACCCAATTAGATATTAAAATCTTGTATGTTATACATCAATTCATGATTTTGTGATAATCAATTAATCCTTGATAACAGATTCATGAAACTTGAAGTTTAGTAAAATATTCCAATGATTATTTGGTATACGGCATGAAAGCATTTACTAAAAAAAGAATATTTTCCTTACATCATTTTTTCAAATGGACTTTTCATACATCACAAAGTCATTGTAGTTGAAACAAACAAGAAAATTAGAATACAATTTTGCATTGAGACCAAATGCCTCTTGGCATCCAATAGCACTCTTGGCATCTTTTACCTTGCTTTGAATAAGGATTTGATGAATTACATTCTTAACAATAGGAAACTTCATCTAGTTATTTACTTATTCATTAGTAAAAGATAAGAGGATTGAAGGGACTTTAAGTTTGATAGTCATTGTTTCAAATTACAACTCAAATAAATGAACTTTGTAATTTTCCTAAATATTCAAAGCATTGAATTTGGATTTAAACCCTTATGTGCCTAAGATAGTAACATTTCTACCAGTTTAAAAGATGATAGTTTTGTACTTTTCAAACCACATCATTATTACTATAGGTTGAGAGTAGGTTTGGCATAAAATAATTCCCCAAAATTTTGCCTAATTAATCTATAAATTATTCTCCAAAAGTGCCCAATTTCAAACAATTCAAAAAATTGAAATGCCAAATATTATAAAAGTCATTAAGCTCAACTATCAATGGAAGGTCAAGGTTGATTCCAAGAGGGCTCAATCTACAATAAAATTTTGTATCAAGGACTAATTTTAAAAAATGGAAGATGCTTAGAAAAAGGCTTAATTCTACCAAAGAAATTAGTTGAATGCCAAATAATAATAACTTTTTTTGAAAGTGCCTAATCTTATTTAATTATGGAATGAAATACCCAATTGATTTTTTCTCAAAAAATAATTAATTTGGCAAAGACCTGCCAAATCTGCTCTCAATCTACAGTATTCAAAAATACAAGGCACTTTTGTTTGCCTTCCTAATGGTATGTGTTGCTAACTTCAATTGTTTTTAGCTTCTATAATGTTGAAAATTTGATATCAATTACGGCCAATAAGTCATTAAAGGATTGATTTTAAAATGATGTTCTAGTTGTATTTAGTATCTTATTATTTGGTCATGTAAACTCAATTTGTAAAATTTGACAAAAATGATGTGTAGTATCATGTTCAAAACTTTGAAAACCAAATTGTGATTTCAAGTAATTTTAAAGTCTTTACAAGCTTGGCCTATACCAAATGTTGGCTAAAATAGTTTCAAGTGCATCCTTTGCACTTGATCACAGTAGTAAAAGTAGTTTAGTGGTATGACCCCAAAAATTATAGTTCCTTATATTACAACCACTAAATCCATAAAATGCCATAAAATGTGTTTTGCATGATGAAGTTTGTACAAATTGTGTGCAAAAAAATATACTAATTTATGCTAAAACATAAGTTGTACTAGAGAAAATTTGAATCTTCACATATGTCTCCGATCCTTCATACCCTAAGGTTCAACGGTCTTGATAATACAACCAAAACTAACAAAATTTTAGAATTAACTTTCTCCAAGCAAAAATAAATGAGCTGTCAAAAATTTCTTTGAAGCTACTTACTTGACAACTTGGATGTTGTGATGCAAAGTTCATGTTCTTAAATCACAAAACAAATGAATCTTTTATAGCTTCTTGAATTTAAGAGAATTTAGTACAATATTCTAAAAAATTAATACCAAAACTACATGAAGTTGCTATCCCTTAACCCTTAAGTGTCCCAGTGACATGATCTTGTCGTTGGGGCCCACAACTTTATCTCACTTTTTCTCTTAATTTGTATGGTAAAAACGGTCATGCTGGTCCTCATTAGCAAGGAAGGTAATTTTTTTTCAAATCCTACGGTCATTTTTTTGGATGTAATTTTTCAAGCTCTGGTAGCCATTAAACCTCCCATTTTCTCCTAAACCGTAAAATAACTCTGGGCGCTCAGGGTTAAGATGGCAATACAAAAGAACACACAATTCCGATTTCACAATGATCTATGATAAAGCAAGTGATATCACTTTTAATAGATATTGTGAATGAAAATTAAATGTTGCCAGGCAGGGTTTCAAACTAAAATAAATTAGGAGTTTACGATGAACAAAAAAACAAACGGATGAAGGTATAATAGGGAAGTAGTAAATCTCATAATTATATCAAAATAAAATGATACACTTCAAAGCTATAACAACACTTCATACATCACAAAATGCAACATTGTAATGCAAAATTATGGGAGGGATTGTGGCTTGATTTTCTCCCATTTGGTGACAACATTCCACCAATAAATAACATTAATTGCTATTTTTTTGGACCTCCAAAATCTGAAAAGTTCTACAAGAAGTTCATTTAACCCCTAAAGGACCAAGCTCATTTTTTTGTGAAAGTTACTAAAATCTGTCATTTTTGGGGGAATGCATAGAAAGGTAAGGAATTTTTTTTGGAAACCCAATTGTAAGATCTTGCCCTAGATATGGGAGGTACGTGTAGGAAAAAAATAGCTCATTCTAGATGTAGAGGAGTGAGATATTGACATCTGAAGTGATTTTTTTTTTTTGCCTTGTTGCCCAAATTTTTTGGAAGCTTTTGATTGCTCATAAATAAAAAAAATTGCTCTATGCAAAGTTGAGGTTTAGTTTTCCATCTAAAAGAGCAAGTTAGGTAAGTTTGGGAGAATTTTCAAATGAATTGGATGCGTGGATCATACTTTGTAAAATCTTGCAATGCTATAAGGTCATGAAATTTCCATATACACTAGGCAAAATTGGAGAATTTATGTAAAATTCAAAAATCTGAATTTATTTGATCCAAATGGTAAAAACCAAGGAATCTTAGTCTACTACAACTTGGAGAAAAAAGAAGTCAAAAAGTAAATTCTCAAAGAGCTCAAAAAAGTAAAGTACCAAAGGCAAAAGGAATGGAGGTTTGGAAGTCCCATACCTGCCCGCAAACTAAACTTTTTGCTCATAAATCAAAATTGAATGATTTAAAGTTCCCCACATATGTGTAAATCTAAAGAACCAATTTCCAATTTTTATTTTAAAACAACATTATTTAAAAAGAAGTTTTTGGCTGCCCGCCTTCCCTTGTTTTTTAGAAATTCATGTATAACTTCTTCAATAAATGTCGGAATGAAGAAACAATTAGTTGCCCACGTAAATCTTTGAATTCTTTATTATCCAAAAAAATTTCAAAAAATCACACAAAATAGTTTAGTCCTAGGTACATGCCCAAAATCCCATTTGTTCCCCAAAGGGACAATGGTCCTTTAGGGATTAAAATTAAAAATTAAATATATGGATGAGCAACCACCTAATAATTAGATGCAATACAAGCATCAATCTAAAAGGTTATCTTGTATTACAAACACAAAAATTTGGAATAATAAGAATTTGGTAAATTTACAAATAGTTGAGCCTTCAGTTTCATGAAAATTATCTCTACAATAACAGAACATAACAAAATATGTTCCCTTTATAACCCATCATACAAAACATCTCAAAAGTCTAGTAACACATCGATTAAGACAAGCGTGAATAATATAGAGTAGTGTTTATAAAGAAGAAGAATCAATTAACAATCTTAACGCTTGGTAAATGGACAATTATTTAATATCTACAACAGCATTTTAATTGTTTAAAGTACTTGAAAACACTATTAAAAAATTCAACCCCCTAAAATACACAATAATGTTGTACTTGTTCATTGTAACAATACTCTAGAGGCGGGGATTAAAAGATTCATTCCCAAAAATCAAGGATTGTGTCCATCCTCTTTTTGATTGTGAAGCATCACATTGTATTCCTTTTTAGTGTCACTATCAAAAAGCCTTGCCCCTTAGTTTTCCAATGGTATCTTTAGCTATCCTTTACAATGGTTGCTCATGTAATGAGTTGCACACTTGAGCCAACAACCCTAAACAATTATTGCATACTCATCAATATTTGCTAACACTTGCATATCACTAAGTTGCTTGCTACCAATTGGAAGAAGCTCAACCCTGCAAGTGTCTTGCCCAAGATGCTGGCATAAGTGACAACATGGTGTAAGATGCAATCTAATTGTGCAATGCTCATGGGTCACAAGTGCAAAGTGTGATTGAGCAGCTAAAGTTCTAACTTGACATTGACCTTGCATGCTAAATTTGTGAACTTGTTTTGAAAAGAAACAAGTTTGGAGTCCTGGTCTATTCATAAAACTTTTTTGTACTTCAAGAACATGTGCAACTCACAATTTGTATACTATGTTGCTACTTGCACTTGCCAAGCTCCTATTATGGCAAGGGGAATTGGCGCAACATCATTCATGACTCTCACATTGCTATAAACTACCAAAACACTTATGTCAAGAAATGCTAGAACTATCTCAACCAGAACAAATGACCTTTGTATCTAGAGATATTTCTTGATGAGTCTTATTGTCATATTATAAACCATCATAGCCAATAGACTTGAGTTCCAAGAGGCAATGTGGATGAGTGGGACAAGAAACCAATGCTATTCCTTTTTAATGCTTTTGTTGTTTTTGCTCGGGATAACTTGGGGCTTCAATTGTTCAAGAGAGTAAGTTTTTCTAGCCTCTAAAAGGTAAGGTCCAAACCTTGGAGGAGCTACAAGAGATAAGAGAGACCTTTGGCAAGGAGTCCCTTAGTGTCGCAATTCAACTTTGCGCCCAACTTTCATGGTTACCACAGCAATTTTATGTTAAACCTTTATGGAAGTTCTTCAAGAACATTTGTGCACACTAAAGGAAGACTATGGGTCATGCCATATTCATATAGATGGTGCTAAACACCATATCCAAAAGGTCAATTTGCAACCAAACTTCCTTTGTAGAAGAATAGACGAGCAGGGATAAGCAAAGACAAAGGCACAACTAATTGCATTTATCACAGGACTAAACTTCCCATCCATTTTTGCAAGCTATTACTTCGAAGCATCACCACACAATCATGAAGACCACCACACAGTCATGAAGACGCCTCTCTAATATTGTGAGCTTCAACCAATTGAGCAAGTTTGGGGCATGGTCAAAAACCCAATTGCAGTTGCTTGACTTGTTTGCTTGTACTGTCCTCTTAACTACTTTCATCCTAGAAAAAGACTGTGAAGAACAACTATGACTACCAATATAACCACGAGAGGAAGAACTTGAAGCAAGTTGCAACAATGAGAAGACCGATACGGAGAGTGATAGTAGTAGTGGAGGTGGGAGTGACTTAATGATAAAAACAGTAACTAGTCATTAGATAATCAACATTTGGGTCACATTCAGCATTCTAACGCAAAAAACAAAATCAACTTTGGTAGACAGTGACAATGTGGGAAGCCGTGGAGTTGAGAATGTATCTCTTTATCCTCTACTCTACAAAAAGAAACCACATCAATCTTAACTAGGATAGAGTGTTCAGCTTCATAAGCAACTCCCAAAATAAAACAGACATACAAACAACTACTAGCGATGATGTGAAATCAAGAACGCAAGACAGAACAGGTTGAAATTGCAAGAAAAAGAGGAATAAACAGAATTCCGACCCTCCTTATGACAGAAAGTCGATAAGATTTCCTCGTTAAATCTACACTACAAAGTCAAGCCACTCTCATTTAAGAACGGTTCCGCCTCCAGTTCTAACCAAGGTCATTGAAATCTAACCCCAGTAAAAAACCATCCGTCCGTGAACTAATAATGTCAGAACACTAAATCTCAGGTACCGAGGCGACAGGTATTTGAACAAAAATCCTTCGACGCAAACCATCCCCTTAAAGAAGACAAGAAGCCGCAAAGGTTCACATCTGAAACTTAAGTACACATGAATTTCCGAAATTTTCTCAACCAATTTCCAAAAAAAAAACTCATCATATACTACGCATAACCTAAACGCAATGTCAGATAACAAAATCAAAACAAAACACAAAGAGATAACCCGCTGCTCACTAATAACCAATTTATAAATAAAAAACATACAGGAGTTGCAAAAGGCCATTGATGATCTCCAAGGCACTTAATTCCAGACAGGATTTCACGACCAAGTTCTCAAAGAGTAGCAAAGCCGTGCAGTCCACACTTGGGATGGAATTTAATCAACTCCGAATGCCGAAAGCTGACACGCATAGATTCCCGGAAGATTGAGTTGTGGTTCGACGCGGATTCGCGAGCTCTGGCGACATACCGTGCCAGTCTTCCCAACCCCCAAACGAAGGAAAGCGCCTGCTCCATCATCTCCCTTGCCGGACCGCGCTCGTACAACGATGACTCGCCTATCGCCTCACCAGGCTGTCCGCCACCAGGTTCTCCGGCCGCCGCTCGATCACTTCGTCCACCAGCCCGAACAGCTTCGCCTCCTCCGGCGACATGAAATGGTCTCGCTCCATGCTCAACTCTGCCCACACCCCCACCCGCACCCCCACACACACCACGCCCTCCGTCAGCTACCACCGATCCCACTCCGTCCCGCCCGGTGCCGTGATGCCCGAGACCCGCGCCCGCCTACCCACATCCCGACTCTCCCACTAACACACCCGACTGCTCAAACCAACAACGCCCCCACGCACCGATCTTTTCGTACGTGTGCCCCGTGTGCTTCACGTACAGCCGGCTCAGCCGCGCCCTCATGTCCAGGATCTCCCGCGCTTGGATCGCGATATCGCTCGCCTGCCCCGATGCGCCTCCCGACGGCTGATGGATCATCACCCGCGCGTTCGGCAGCGACCGCCTCTCCCCCGGCGCACCTGCCGCCAATAACAGCGACCCCATCGACGCCGCCTGCCCCACGCACAGCGTGCTCACCGGGCTCCTGATGTACTGCACCCCCACCCCCACCAACAACCCACCCCCCGACCATCAGCAACCAGCCACTGGTTCCCACGGCCGCGACAAGCTGTCCGCCACCGCCACCGCCACCCTACTAGCTACTCCGGGGTCCAGCACCCGTCCTCTCACGGCTCCCTCCCATGCACACTCCCTGCACGCCCTTTCGGGCGCCGCGGGTACCGCCACGGACCCGCTGCCTCATGCTTCGCGGGATGGCTCCGTGTGACAGAAAGCTACAGCAGCACCAAGCGCCAACACGACAATCGTCAAGCGCCCCTGAGACCGTCACAGAGCCCGTGACGCCAGCCCCGAACAGCAATGCGCGTCCCAAACGTACCTGCATAGTGTCGTAGATCGCCAGTCCCGCCGTCACCACGCCCCCCGGTGAGTTGATGTACAGGTGGATCTGCAACACGCCCACACATATCAGTTTTACGCCTCTCCCGGAAGGACAACACCATGCACCTACACAAGCTCCTCGGCTACACCCAATTCGCCCAGTCTAAGTGGATACCAATGTGGTCCACCACCGCCCCCCGTCGGAGACGGCAAACCCCGACCCACAACTCCGGCTTCCACCGATCCCACAACTTCGTCCACTCTGACTCTACCACCGCCCCCTGGATTCCCACCCGACGCCACGGCCTCCCGACAGTTAGGCAATTCGCTCCCTTCCCCCGGGGCGGAAGCCATTCCAGGACACACGCATCCGACTCGACCGTCCCCTCGCCGACACGGAACCGGTATCTCCCGCACCTCGCACCCACAATTTCCACAACCGTAAGACTCCCGACCGCCACAACGAACACGCGCACCCCACCGAGGAGACGCCCCTCTCGCGATCGCAAACGCCTCCACTTGTTCGCCAATCGCGAGAACACCACCGTCTCCCGGAACCAACCGAACCCTAGCTTCGCCCACCCCGTATCCTACCATCTGCGCCGGAAGCATACCACACCGTTGCCCCAAACTCCGAACAATGCCCACCATCTCCACCAACCAGGCCACCCACTCTCCCCAACCCACTGCCTCTTCACCACTGCCCACTGCAGCCATTTGGAACGGAGGACACCCGACTCCCGCCTCCGCCCGGTCCTACCTCACCTCCGGCCGATGGCCAATTCCAAGCTACCACCAACTCGGAACGCGGGATTCTAAAGCCCACAAGTACAAACAGACAATCCAACACGCCTCGACCCTCCCGCCCCTCTCTCCTTGCAAACGTGAGACCATTTACCGGCTTGTCGGGGTGCTCCGACTCCAGGTACAGCAGCTGCGCCACCACCAGCGACGCCGTGTCGTCCGAGATGGGCCCGTGGATGCACACGATGCGCTCCTTCAGCAGCCGCGAGAAGATGTCGTACGCCCGCTCCCCGCGCGACGTTTGCTCGATCACCATCGGCACCAGCCCATACCCGCGCCTGAATTGCCCCCACCTCGCGGGCGCCACCACCCCGCTCCCCAACACGCCCAACCGCTCAATTCCACAAGCAGCAGCTGCGGCCGAGGCCGTCCACAGCCTTCCCGCCCCTCTCATTGCGGCCCACGACGCGACGCCAGCCCCCCGCCCGCCCGCCCGCCCGCCCGGGCCCCCTCAATCCAGCCTCACTCGCTCCTTCCGCATCCACCACCACCTCCTCCGCGGGGCTGATTCTCAATTTCGAAGCCGCGCCTGGCCCGCGCTCCCGGGCGTCACAACCCCATGTCCAATTGCGTCGCCGGCATCGCGCGGAGCTTGGAGCTTGCCTGGCTGGTGGTGCTGGTGCTGGTGCGGAGGTCCGATTGAGGATGCCAATGGCGCGAACTCACAAGGATCGCGGGAGCCAGCGAACCCTAAAGACATGCCATCCCGACCAGCAGAGAGAGAGAGACCGCGACTCTGAGTCTGAGGTGGACGACGAGGCCCTTGGATGAAGTCGTTGCACGAACACCGACGATGACGTTCCCCACAGAATGGAGCCACTTTCTAACTCCCATGGGAAGTTTGGAACATGGCAAAATTGTTAACAAAATGGCTAAAAATCACAATCTAGCCATTCGCGCTCCAACAGCATCATGAGGGGTCATTTATTGGAGGTAGAGCTAGCGCTGCACCAAATTGGATCATTGAATTGGAAGTTTGATTGGTGCCAATACCAACTATTTAGCATAGTCCTCGTGTTCCACTTGGATGAAAATACACTAATATATTACTCCGTAATAGATTTTTTGTGGATGAACGTTCACACTTCAATAAAGTCTATCCATTTCTATCCAAAATTTTCTTACCGGCTTACGTGCATGGCTGCGTGTCGCTCAACCAACAAAAAGACCGACTATGAAGGTTGCATAAGAAGTGGGTGGGCCATATTTACGAAGATGAGTGATGAGAGCGAGGATGAGGATCCGTGGGGAACGCGGCCATCGTCAGTGTTCTTGCAACGACTTCATCCATGGGCCTCGTCGTCCACCTCAGGCTCAGAGTCGCGGTCTCTCTCTCTCTCTCGCCTTGTCGGAATGGGAATGGCATATCTTTAGGGTTCGCTGGCTCCCGCGACCCTTACGAGTTCGCGCCATTGACATCCTCCATCGGACCTCCGCACCAGCACCACCAGCCACGCAAGCTCCAAGCTCCAGGCTCCGCGCGATGCAGGCGACGCAATTGGACATGGGTGGTGACGCCCGGGAGCGCGGGCCAGGCGCGGCTTCGAAATTGAGTTAGCCCCGCGGAGGGCCGAGGTTGCGGTGGTGGTGGAGGTGCTGGTGGATGCGGAAGGAGCGAGTGAGGCTGGATTGAGGGGGCCCGGGCGGGCGGGCGGGCGGGGGGCTGGCGTCGCGTCGTGGGCCGCAATGAGAGGGGCGGGGAGGCTGTGGAAGGCCTCGGCCGCAGCTGCTTGTGGAATTGAGCGGTTGGGCGTGTTGGGGAGCGGGGTGGTGGCGCCCGCGAGGTGGGGGCAATTCA
>OY987245.1:17100885-17135429 GCA_963920765.1 Ulota crispa
CCCCCACCTCGCGGGCGCCACCACCCCGCTCCCCAACACGCCCAACCGCTCAATTCCACAAGCAGCAGCTGCGGCCGAGGCCGTCCACAGCCTTCCCCGCCCCTCTCATTGCGGCCCACGACGCGACGCCAGCCCCCCGCCCGCCCGCCCGCCCGCCCGGGCCCCCTCAATCCAGCCTCACTCGCTCCTTCCGCATCCACCACCACCTCCTCCGCGGGGCTGATTCTCAATTTCGAAGCCGCGCCTGGCCCGCGCTCCCGGGCGTCACAACCCCATGTCCAATTGCGTCGCCGGCATCGCGCGGAGCTTGGAGCTTGCCTGGCTGGTGGTGCTGGTGCTGGTGCGGAGGTCCGATTGAGGATGCCAATGGCGCGAACTCACAAGGATCGCGGGAGCCAGCGAACCCTAAAGACATGCCATCCCGACCAGCAGAGAGAGAGAGACCGCGACTCTGAGTCTGAGGTGGACGACGAGGCCCTTGGATGAAGTCGTTGCACGAACACCGACGATGACGTTCCCCACAGAATGGAGCCACTTTCTAACTCCCATGGGAAGTTTGGAACATGGCAAAATTGTTAACAAAATGGCTAAAAATCACAATCTAGCCATTCGCGCTCCAACAGCATCATGAGGGGTCATTTATTGGAGGTAGAGCTAGCGCTGCACCAAATTGGATCATTGAATTGGAAGTTTGATTGGTGCCAATACCAACTATTTAGCATAGTCCTCGTGTTCCACTTGGATGAAAATACACTAATATATTACTCCGTAATAGATTTTTTGTGGATGAACGTTCACACTTCAATAAAGTCTATCCATTTCTATCCAAAATTTTCTTACCGGCTTACGTGCATGGCTGCGTGTCGCTCAACCAACAAAAAGACCGACTATGAAGGTTGCATAAGAAGTGGGTGGGCCATATTTACGAAGATGAGTGATGAGAGCGAGGATGAGGATCCGTGGGGAACGCGGCCATCGTCAGTGTTCTTGCAACGACTTCATCCATGGGCCTCGTCGTCCACCTCAGGCTCAGAGTCGCGGTCTCTCTCTCTCTCTCGCCTTGTCGGAATGGGAATGGCATATCTTTAGGGTTCGCTGGCTCCCGCGACCCTTACGAGTTCGCGCCATTGACATCCTCCATCGGACCTCCGCACCAGCACCACCAGCCACGCAAGCTCCAAGCTCCAGGCTCCGCGCGATGCAGGCGACGCAATTGGACATGGGTGGTGACGCCCGGGAGCGCGGGCCAGGCGCGGCTTCGAAATTGAGTTAGCCCCGCGGAGGGCCGAGGTTGCGGTGGTGGTGGAGGTGCTGGTGGATGCGGAAGGAGCGAGTGAGGCTGGATTGAGGGGGCCCGGGCGGGCGGGCGGGCGGGGGGCTGGCGTCGCGTCGTGGGCCGCAATGAGAGGGGCGGGGAGGCTGTGGAAGGCCTCGGCCGCAGCTGCTTGTGGAATTGAGCGGTTGGGCGTGTTGGGGAGCGGGGTGGTGGCGCCCGCGAGGTGGGGGCAATTCAGGCGCGGGTATGGGCTGGTGCCGATGGTGATCGAGCAGACGTCGCGCGGGGAGCGGGCGTACGATATCTTCTCGCGGCTGCTGAAGGAGCGCATCGTGTGCATCCACGGGCCCATCTCGGACGACACGGCGTCGCTGGTGGTGGCGCAGCTGCTGTACCTGGAGTCGGAGCACCCCGACAAGCCGGTAAGGTTCTCACGGTTGCGAGGAGAGAGGGGCGGGAGGGTCGGGGCGTGTAAGATTGGTTGTTTGTTTCTGTGGGCTTTGGAATGCCGCGTTCCGACTTGGTGGTAGCATGGAATTGACCATCAGGTGGAGTCGGGAGTCGGGTTTGGTCTGTTCCGAATGGCTGCACTGGCACAAGGGGTGGCTGCACTGGGCAGTGGTGAGGCAGTGGGTTTGGGAGAGCGGGTGGCCTGGATGGTGAAGATGGTGGGCATTGGTCGGAGTTTGGGGCTACGGTGTGGTGCACTTCCGGCGCAGATGGTAGGAAACGGGGTGGGCAAAGCTAGGGTTCGGTCGGGGCCGGGAGCGGGTGAGCGAGCTGGGAAGCGCTGGTGCTCTCGCTATTGGCGAACTAGTGAAGCCGTTTGCGATCGCGAGAGAGACGGCCCCTTTGTGGGGTGCGCATGTTCGTCGTGTGGGTCGGGAGTTTTAGGGTTGTGGGAATTGAGGGTGCGACGTGCGGGAGATAGTGGTTCCGTGTTAGCGAGGGAACGGTCGGCTCAGAGCTTTATGTAATGGAATGGCCTCCGGCCTGGGGGAAGAGAGCGAATTGCCCAATATTCGGGAGGCCGTGGCGTCGGGTGGGAATCCAGGGGCGGTGGCCGCGTGGGAATGGGCGAAGTTGGCCTAGGATGGGTGGAAGCAGGGGTTGTAGGTTGGAGGTTTGCTGTGTCCGACGGGGGGCGGTGGTGGACCACATTCGTGTCCATTTGGATGAGGCGGATTGGGTTTGGTCGACGAGGTTGTGTAGGAGCATGGTGTTGCCATTCCGGGAGAGGCATAAAAAGGGTGTATGTGGGCGTGTTGCAGATCCACCTGTACATCAACTCACCGGGGGGCGTGGTGACGGCGGGACTGGCGATCTACGACACTATGCAGGTACGTTTGGGACGCGCATTGCTGTTCGGGGCTGGCGTCACGGGCTCTGTGACGGTCTCAGGGGCGCTTGACGATTGTCGTGTTGGCGCTTGGTGCTGCTGTAGCTTTCTGTCACACGGAGCCATCCCGCGAAGCATGAGGCAGCGGGTCCGTGGCGGTACCCGCGGCGCCCGAAAGGGCGTGCAGGGAGTGTGCATGGGAGGGAGCCGTGAGAGGACGGGTGCTGGACCCCGGAGTAGCTAGTAGGGTGGCGGTGGCGGTGGCGGACAGCTTGTCGCGGCCGTGGGAACCAGTGGCTGGTTGCTGATGGTCGGGGGGTGGGTTGTTGGTGGGGGTGGGGGTGCAGTACATCAGGAGCCCGGTGAGCACGCTGTGCGTGGGGCAGGCGGCGTCGATGGGGTCGCTGTTATTGGCGGCAGGTGCGCCGGGGGAGAGGCGGTCGCTGCCGAACGCGCGGGTGATGATCCATCAGCCGTCGGGAGGCGCATCGGGGCAGGCGAGCGATATCGCGATCCAAGCGCGGGAGATCCTGGACATGAGGGCGCGGCTGAGCCGGCTGTACGTGAAGCACACGGGGCACACGTACGAAAAGATCGGTGCGTGGGGGCGTTGTTGGTTTGAGCAGTCGGGTGTGTTAGTGGGAGAGTCGGGATGTGGGTAGGCGGGCGCGGGTCTCGGGCATCACGGCACCGGGCGGGACGGAGTGGGATCGGTGGTAGCTGACGGAGGGCGTGGTGTGTGTGGGGGTGCGGGTGGGGGTGTGGGCAGAGTTGAGCATGGAGCGAGACCATTTCATGTCGCCGGAGGAGGCGAAGCTGTTCGGGCTGGTGGACGAAGTGATCGAGCGGCGGCCGGAGAACCTGGTGGCGGACAGCCTGGTGAGGCGATAGGCGAGTCATCGTTGTACGAGCGCGGTCCGGCAAGGGAGATGATGGAGCAGGCGCTTTCCTTCGTTTGGGGGTTGGGAAGACTGGCACGGTATGTCGCCAGAGCTCGTGAAGCCCGTGACGAAACACAAATCGAGATATTGTTGAGTTTGTTTACTTTATTATTCCCGAGTCTACGAAGGACCTTGCGTCAACACTTTAGTATTCATTGCAGCGGATCTGCAAAACGTAACTGGCTGTGATAAAACTTGATATTGAGCCTGTGTCCAAGTTGTTCTACCGAATCTATCCGGATGCTTGACTGGTTTTCACTGAGTCCGTATTGGGGCTTCGGTAGACAGAAATGAGTGCGTAAGCAATTTCAGCATCCAGCCATAACTTACAAGCGGTTCTGCATCTATGGTTACCTCTAGGTTCTACCTCTGTATCTCTTGGGACGCGTATCGTCCGCTTTCGGATGTCAATTCAGCATTTATTCATGGAAATCGAAGAGTTTTCGTTTTATCAGTGTGTTTTTTGAGTTGCCTGAGATCTCCATGGAGCGGATGGCGTTGAATCTTTTTTGAAAGAGGTAGGCTATTAGTTTTTTAGTTCCAGAATTTGCTGTCCTCATGCTTCTCCCTGTGGAATTCAGCAACTTCCAGCCTTTTGGTGTGTGTGAACATTAACCTGGTGAATGATTTCATGGTTTGTTGCTATAAGCCGGTTTGGCCAAATGCTAGGGTAAAATAATTGTGGATCAGTTTGCCCTACAGAATCCAAGTACCTTCAATGTGGAACTTCCTTTGGTTTCATTGTCTTCTTTGGCTTTAAGTCAAAAGTTCACTATCTATGTACTGTGCATGCACTTAACCCCTAAACGCCGAGGCGGACGTTTTTCGTCCGCTGGCTTTAAAAAAAACACTCTGTAGCCCAGAAAAAAAGTCATTTTCGTGTGCCCATAAACACATGGGCCACCATGGAAGGTAAATTTTTATGTAATCAAAATTGTGAGAAGATTTTGTGAGAAGATTTAGAGACATGGTGTTAGATTCCATGCTGCCCTTCTTGTAATTTTCATGAGGTTAACATGTATTGTTGATTTTTGTAACTTTTAGACACAATATTATAATGGATAGGCACTTGCTACACCATTGTAAAGCATTGTAGAGCTACATGAGAGGGGTAGTAGTAGTGACCAACCCAACTTTTAGAGATAAGTACTTGTCTTGGTAAAAGTTTGGTGCCTAAATTAGTCAAAACTATGCATATTTTATATTTGCTTAATTTTAAAAGGGTTGCACATAATATTTTTCTTGATGTTGGCAACCCATCAATGGCAATACAATCATTTTAACCCTTGAATAACCAAATAGTCCTTTGCGACCAGTTTAATATGGGGTATTTTTCTTGTATTTGGAGTGCATCCACACCTTTATTACATTTGAGATCAACAAAGAAGTTAGAATATAGATCAATGTTGTTCTAGTGAGTTAGTCGAGATCCCAAATTAAAACTTTTTGTTGGTAGCAAATGCTAGTTATACATCAGCATACATACTATGTATTATGGTTGCTTGGTCTTTTAAGGGTTAACACCATGTCTCTAAATCTTCTCACAATTTGGGTGTCCTAAAAACATGAGTGCGTTTGGGGAGGTTGTTTATTGCCCTTCATGATGCATTATGTATCTATGATCACTTTTGAAAAAACTCAGACAAATAAACAGCTCGACTTTTATTTGTCGTATAGATTGTTTGTTAATGACCAAGAAAAGAAAAACATCCTCTTCAACGTTTAAGGTTTAAGATAACATGCCCAAACAAACTACAAAGACAAGAATGGTATTTCATTTGAACCGTTGTAAATTACTCTCCAAATTAGGCTATGCTCTAACTCTTGAATGGACAAATTATTGTGACCTGCTTCAAATACTAAGGTAGGAGCACCCATAAGCCTGAGTTTAAGGGTTTTGAACATGATGACTATTAATAAACATCTAGCAAATTATTGGATCTTATTAGCAACAGAAAAATAATAAGTTTGCACTTTCAAATTTATTATTTGGATTTTGTGAGAATAAGTTGTGAATTTTTAAAGAGCAAACTGCCATTGTACCCATAATTCATGTTCACATGTTGTACATCTTTATCATTACATCTATCTACTTACACAGATTTTTCACAGATTTTTCAAGATCTCAGAGGTCACGCTTATGGAGACCCTCACTAGGATGGGTGCTCCTACCTTATTATCAAAATTTCCATAAGTCAACATTGCATGCTACCCGTATTAAAATTGCAAAGGCTAGCATGGAACACAATACTGTCTTTGTTAATCTTTTGACAATCTAGGGAAAAATATATAAGTGCATTCAACAAGGTGATTTTTCTGCCTTATGTGAAGGACCACATTTTCATGACACTTTAAAAAAAATTGGATTAAAACAACTGTATACATCCAACATATTGCTTTTTTTGTCATCCATAGGACAAAAATCGGTTTAATTGGCGCTTAAGCGTTGAGGAAAATAGGCATCTGAAAATGCATCCTGAATTTAAGAGGCCTGATTACATGAGATTCCATTGAATGCAAGTTTGAAACAGACAAAGGCAACTCCAAACTATGCATCTTCCGCACCAGGGCAGGGGACATAAATCCACCATAAGAATCGTGTTTTCTATCCTACATATCATAATTTGACTCTCTCAACAAAGGTATTTTCAAGGCTTGAGAATACCTGGCTGATGTTACTTGAGAATAATCAACATTCTTTTGACAGTTACTTCCAGAGAAAGCGCAACAACTATTTGACCGATTTATTAACGGGCAGACCCGACAAGCTCTTGAGATGGCTTCGACTCCGTGGCTGGAGACCCAGGAAACTGTCCTATATCTTTGCCCTGGACTCGAGAGAAGCCTTTCTGTAATCCAATGCTAAACTCTTCAGGGTTCTCTTCTCCTCTGTCACGAAAATCGGCAATCTGCATGAACCACGATTTTCTATTGTCAAAAACTCACAAACAAACATGGTTGATTTTGCACAAAGAAAAACTAGTATTCTTGTAAACGAGTCTGAAATTTTTTTAAATTAGAATGCAACAATATCCTTCACTTTTTCTTTAGTCTAACACATGGAGAGTGACGTATATCTTTATATTCCTACGACAAAATAGATGCAAGCAAAGATATTCCAAAAGAAGGCCTTGATATAGGAACTCACGTGTTCAGCAAGTGCCATGCCACTCAATGCCGCAGCCTCTAAGCTAGATCCTAACAGCCAGTCTCCACAGATACCAACTCGTGCAACAGGGTCAAATATGCAAGGAACACCAGGCGTGTTTGTTGGTAATCCAGCTCCCCTGGAGTGTCAAAACAAACCAACGAAAAGTTCAACAAAAAAATAGTAAACATCGCCCAGAGGAAATCCCTACAAGAGCAGTGTGGGTAACCAAAATATCTTCCACAACAAGACCTTGAGAAAGATCAAAAATTCGTGACCATCTACTAAATGAATATAGCCTGAGTCAAAAGTTACCAAAGCTGCACTTTAGTGAAGAAGGGAGTCGGCAAAGTGCCTTCAGGTAACCCAAGAGCCACCCCCACTCCTTGCAGCATCTCCCTCAGCACCCTCTCTGCTTTCACTGCAGGAATACTCTCCTGCACATCAAAGAGTCATTAAATAAAACATCTTATACAAGTAAGGTACCTTTGTAAATCATCCAAATCCTCTTAACAGAAATGAAACAAAGCGTGAATATGTAAATTTCGATGTTCTAATGGGGATAACATTATGCAATTTTCAGTATGGCAAACAAATCTGAATGACGTGGCACTCAATAACGTTTGACAGAATTCGACTTATGGTTCAGAATTTCAGTGGACATTTCGTTTGAAAGATAAGGTTCAGCCTCTTAATAAATAACGCCCTAAAACCATAGTATCGCGAGAAAATAACTGAGGTATTCCATACGAAGTTTTGAGAAGGTAGTCTCACCTGCGGGACCTTGTTCTTTTTACCATACGCAGCAGTGCTGAAGAAGGTCCAGCAGTGAGGAGCGTCCTTTGCTGTTTTATCCAGCTTACTAGAGCTGTTTGCCATCCAAGACAAAGAGTTTACACCTTCAACAAATGCACCGTCCAGGCTACTACTTCCGACTCCCTCCGGAACAGGCAATGCTTCTTCGAACGCAGCCATCAAGGCCCAGATTGAACTCAATTCCAGCCTCTGAGCTTCACAACAATGCACCACGTTAGCATAAAGATTTAGAATAAAAAAAACTCTTGCTAAAGTACCCTCTCACACCAAGCTGAAAAAGATATATACAGCACCTTCATCTGCTTGAACACTTCCGGTGCTCCTGATGGCGCCAGCAGACGATTTGCGCATTTCCCTGCCAAAAGAACAGTGTATTTCACGATTTCAGCAACATATATCAGAGCTTTACAATTGCCTTGAGATACCACAAGAACTCGTGACCCATAGCAATTAATGTAGAAAGCTGAAAAGGAAATTCTTTTACCGTTATGAGCGATAACAACTGCATCATATGCCCCATGAGGCTTCCCGTTCTCGTTCAAGTGCCATAACGGGCCCTTCACGTCCATATTGCTGATCCACACTGGTCGTTTCACTTCAATTAATCGGCTCTGTCAGCAAAAAAAACGAGTTTGCTGTGTTCAGATCAAAACATACTAAGGTTCAAAGGAATGATTGTTTTGCAATAAACACACTTAACAGCGTAATTTGCACTAGAGATTGATGTTATGTGACATAAAAGTGTAGGCTAGAAAGAATTCAGAAGGGTGTCTCATGTGAGTGCAAAATGTCATGTGATTCACTTACTTGGGAAACCATGTGATCAGCGAGCAGACGCATTCCATGAGTTCCAACATACCTTGGCACGTCATCTGCCAACCCAGAGTACTTCCCACCAGCTTGCAAAGTGCCTACCACTCCCTTCCATTCCTTCACACTGCCTTCTCTGATCCATCTATCCACCAGTTTCTGAAACTTGGGATCTGACACTGTGAAGTACTGAGCTGCATGGTCGAAGGCCAGAGACAGCCCCTCCCGAATGTGAACCTCTCGGGTGGCCATGCGTCCACCAAGTCCATGTTTGCCCTAAAAATCACCGAAATGCAACAAGAACTCAGATCAGGGAGACAATCAAGACAGAAAAGTCGATAAGAAGTCAGAAAGAAGAGAGAGTAAGGGCTACTCCCTCTGTCCCTCTAAAAAGCTCCAATTCAGACACATTTCTTGTACCACTAAAAAGCTCCCTTTTGCTGATTTCAAACGCTAAGAAAGCATTTGCCATGTTCAATGATCTCATGGAGGCAAGTTAAGCAATTAGAGAGCATTCCTCTCCTAGCAAGCTTGGCCTTGCCCATATGAGATACCATTGTTGCTACTACTCTTTAAGTCATCAGTAATGAGGAGCTAGCAGCATGCACAAATATGACACTTCTTGCATGGAACTTGGGGTGCCGAAATGGCGACATCAAAGCTAGAGATTTTGCATACATTTATTAGATGGTATACTAACTCTAGAATACATGTGTCACTAACACAAAGACTAAAATAATGAGGAGCTGGCAGCATTCACAAACTATGCACAAATATGATACTTTTTGCATGGAATTTGAGTGCCCAAACGGCGGCATCAAAACTGAAAATTTTGCATACATTTGGTAGATGGTAAATTGATTCTAGAATGCATGTATCACTAGCACAAAGACTAAAAACACAATTAATCCTTCAGAAGGAAGCTTTTTGGACGCTTTTAGAGGAACAGAGGGAGTCCTTTCCAAGAACGGTAGAGGAAATGCAACATCAGTTTAGAGCAAGAGGGCAGTTCAAACCCTTAACTCAAAATCAGCTCATAGTAAACCCTAAACGCAAAAATAGGTCAAAAAGAGCACTGGTTGAAGAAGAAGAAGAAGAAAGGTCTTACAGTGTCGAACACGGTGGAGCGAATGCCAAGTTCTTCTAGGGTAAGAGCACAAACAAGACCCGACATGCCACCGCCGAGAATGGCGACGTGCGGCTGCTTGTTCATGGGAGTGTCGAAGTGCACTTGCGGTGCAACGGCGGGTTCGCGCTTCGCCTTCCTCGCAGCTTTGGGGTCTTCTTGCCAGTCAGGATGCCTGTATTCCACCATCTCTCCCGTGGCTTCATCCAGGACCAGTCCGTTCTTCAACCTATTGCTGGTCACAGCACCACGTCCCCTTCCTCGACCTCGAGATGGCGAGGGTTTCACAGAACTAGCAACAGATCTCTCTCCCGTGCCCCTGCCTCCTCGGGTAGCTCCTCTGCCGCCACGAGCAACAGGTCGACTACCTCGCTCATCTTTGAATTCTGGCTTGGACCCTAACCCTAACCCTGGCGATGGCCCTTCTCCACCGTCGTTGTATCTCCTTCTGTCGCCCATTCTTGGCGACGGTCCAAAACTCTTCACGTACACATCGTCGTCGTTGTCGTTGTCGTCGTCATCGGTTTGATTGGAACCTGATGATGCTCGTGCTGCGGGAAGATTTCTGTCACGCCTCGAGTGAGAGAAAGACGAGGAAAATAATTGTGTGTGCGTGAATGCGTTGTCGAGGCGGAGCTTCAGCGTGGCAGGAATGGATTTGGATGCGAAGATCTTGAGGGACTCGTACGGGAGGAGATGCGATTGTGATAGCAAATGCTGAGTTGCAGCAGAGGTATACATTGCAACCTCTCAATTTGAAGGTTCTCTTACAGAACCTCACAATTCACCACCGTGAACTTCATCCGCGAGATTTCGTGTAACCGTGGACGCAATGCGAAAACAGCGAGCTCTCTCGAGAGAGAACTAGCACCGGAAGCAGGCTTTGTTAGCGACAATCAGAAGGCAGATGAAAAGATTTCTGCTTAAACCCCGCACTCACGAAAACCCTGCGATTGTGAACTCTGGTTGCAGTTCTACGAGGTCGAGTAGGCTTATCCAGTGGCCGTGAGGGAGTGTATTTGCGGCAGACGGAGGCAGACGGAGGCAGATTGCGTCCTTCAGCGGCCATTGCCACCTAGACCTTCTCACGTTATCCAGTGGCCGTGATGGACTGCGTCTAACAGCGGCCGTTGCCACCTAAGGTAACCGCACCCATACCAGAGCGTTTAACCCCTAAATGCCCAAGGCCTTTTTTGAGCTTATAGGAATTTGCTCTAAATTGAACAAAAAGTCAACATTTTGATATGTTGCTAGTTTTTTTTAAAATTGTAACTATACTAATATAAACTAGATATGTTAAACATCACATAGGAAAAGAAAACACAACAATATCTCTCATGGATTGAAAGATTATAATGTTTTATCAAGAGGATGTTTAAAATTGCAAAAATGACTTCAAGTTTTTCAATCTTCTTTTCACATGTTAAATCTAAAATGTTGATCATCAAAAAAATATGAGGTTAAAGGACATAACACGCATAACTCCAATCCATTTACGGTTTTTCAAAATCTCTTTTACAATTTCTAAAAATGAATTTCTAGTATCAAATTTTCTCCAAGATTTAATGTGTTTGAGGCTCATTTTCATGAGCCCTCAACACTAAAAAGGTCAAGATTGCAATGGACACCCTTGCACAAAATCTTGAATAAAAATTTCACAATCAATAATTTTCAAAATCAAGTTTTTGATGCTCAAACTAGACTTCAAAAAGAATAACTCTAAAATACTAAACACTAAAAATAGAAACTTAGTTAGGTTATGTTGAACTTCAAAATATTGTCGGCACCAAAATGTGGTGCCTTGGGCATTTAGGGGTAGGTCTAGGGTATTTCAAGGTCTCAAAAAATTCAAGAAAATTTTGTAGGGTTAGCCCTTCAACAAGCTATCATGGAATGTAATTTTTGGAAAAAAACATTGTAGATTATTTTATATTAAAGGGCAGAGTTGCAATTCACAAGATCCCTATTAGCAACTCTAGATTACCTTTGAATTTGTTTTGATGAGTTCCTATACATGTGCTTGACGGTTCCAATCTTGACTGTGTCACAACAACTTAGCAACTAACATGTGGCAAGATTTGCTTGTGCAAATGGCATCCACTGCTCCACTATGGGTTCAAGAGTGTGTGGAAAACACCCTAAATGTAGAGTGCGGGAATGGGGACCACTCATATTTGGTTGTAGTTATCTTAAACCTTCTCACGTGGATGAAAAAAAAGGAAAAATTTGATGGATGTCATTGAATTTTGTGATATTTGTATAGATGCCCCTGGTTTTCTGGAGAATACTTACCCCAAATTGCTCAAATTTACGCTAGCTCTACTTGTACATACAGTCAGTTCAGGTAATTGAGAACTTTTGTGTATTGCTACTAATCTGTCAAAAAGTAATACCCTTACAAAATTTAGAATCTATATAGATTTTATATTATCATTAATCACATATATTATCTTGCAAAATAAGACAGGATGTGCAATGTGGCAATAAATACACAAATGAGGAAGCTTGGAAGCCATAAATATGTCTTGTAACAATGATTTCATCTTAAGAATGGTATATACTAGATTATCCAAAGAATGTTGTTTACTAGATAATCCAATGAATTCAAGATAATCATTGAACATGATCTTTTACATAGCAAACAATACAAACCTATGCATGTAACATATCAACAACTGTACTCTATATATTGTTATTGTTGATAATGTTAATATCTATCGACGTTGTATGATGTCATATTCCAAATTCACTTCAAAAGTACAAAATCAAACACCTGCATTACAAAAAGGCTTTTTTGTCAATGCAAAAACCTTGGTGACCAAATGAAACTAACTTAGGTCTCACGGTAATAGGGGACAATTGGTTTGACAACGACGGTGGAATGGGTGGCAATATGTAGACTGAACTGCCCGCCCTTCTCTCGCATGTCCACTTTCTTCGTCCCCGGAGGCGGAAGAAGCTCGCACGTCTGCACTAATCGTCCAAACACGATCGCCAAGAGCGGCAGAGCGATGATGATCCCCGGGCACGCACGTCTTCCCGCACCAAACGGCAGGAAACGGAAATCATTCCCAGACGCTTCAATCCCCCCGTCCAAGAACCGTTCTGGCTTGAACACTTCCGGCTCATCCCAGTGCTTGGGATCATTCGCAATCCACCACGCATTCACCAAAATCTTGCTCTCAGCAGGTATGTCGTACCCTGCGAGCTTCGCTTGGTTGAGGTTCATGTGAGGAACCAGCAAGGGAATGGCCATGTGGAGGCGCATGACTTCTTTTACAAAGGCTGTCAGGTATGGCAGCTTGTTGTTGTAGGTGTCGGGCTCTGTGATTAGTGTTTTGTTTCCTAGGGTTGTGTTGAGCTCTTCTCGGATGCGGTTCTGAATTGCTGGATTGTTCACGAGCTCTGCTACTCCCCATTCTATGGACCAGAGTGTTGTCTCTATGGCGGCGACGTTGATGTTCTCAACTATGTAGAGTACGTTGTCTTTGTTGATCTCTCCTTTCTTCTCGGCATCCTGAAGAGTGAAACAAATCGTCGAAGAAATTAGAAGGTGCTCCCTCTGTCCCTCTAAAAAGCCCCAAATTATACATATTTCTTGTACCACTAAAGAGCTCTCTTTTGCTGATTTCAAACGCTGTAAAAGTGTTTGGCATGTTCAATGATCTCATGGGGGCAAGTTAAAGCAATTAGAGAGCATTCATCTTCTAGCAAAGATTGGTCTTTTCCATACGAGGTACCATTTGTTGCTACTAATCTTTAAATCATCAATAATGAATGAGGAGCTAGCAATATGCACAAAATATGGTATTTTTTGTATGAAATTTGGGTGCCCAAACAACAACACCAAAGTTGGAGGTTTTGCGTATTTTTGGGTAGTTGGCATATACTGATTCTAGAATGCATGTGTCACTAGCACAAAGACGGAAATACCGAGGAGCTAGGCAGCATTCAAAAACTATGCATGAAACGGAAATAATGAGGAGCTAGGCAGCATTCAAAAAAATATGATACTTTTGCATGGAATTTGGGTTCCTAGCTAAACGGCAACATCAAAATTGAAGATTTTACATACATTTGGTAAATGGCATATTGATTTGTGTCACTAGCACAAAGATTAAAAACACAATTAATCCTAGTGCAAGGAAGCTTTTTGGACCTTTCTTTTAAGAGTGACAGAGGGGAGTAGTAGTACCGTAATGTAGTCGATGGCGGCTTTTGTGTTGTTGGACTTGGAGGCGACGAGCTGCTCGCGCTTCTCCAAAAACCCCTCCTTAAAGAGCGCCATGCGGCGATCCTTAATATCTTGACATATCTTCAGATATCCACGTAGAAAAGGACGGAGCACCGGAATGAAATCGCCATAATTATAGTCGAAGCTTTGTGCTAATCGGCTTCGCTCGTTGTTGAGCGTCTTCAGTTTCACGTACAAAGGATCCGTCTCGCTCTCGAACCGCGAGTCGAACATGAGCCGGTAGATGACGTTGTACATCATGAGCTGGAGTCGAGTGCGGATCACAATGCCAGTCGTGGCAGCCAAAGGGTTGGCTTGGATGTCGGTGACTACTCGGAGGGCTTCGTCTTCCCATGCAGTGCGGGATTGCTGGACAACCTTGTTCGTGAAGAACGGGATCGTCATGATGCGTCGCATCTTGCGCCAATGCTCCCCGTAGACTGTGAACGCCATGTCTTGGCCGTTTCCCGTGAAGAGGTCGAAGACGACGTTGCGCGTTCGGGACCCGAATTCGACTCCTTGCGTGTGCAGGACGTCCCTGGCTATGTCGGGAGAGGAGACTACGACAAAGTTGCGTTGCCCCATTCTGAGGTTGAACACGTCGCCGTATTTCTTCGACATCTCGGCTAAATTCTTGTGGTTTAAATCGTTTCCCACCTGCCCACAAACAATTATAAATCATGAAGGTCAGCTCCATTGTGGGAAATGCCCATCTTTGCCATAATTGTGAAGCACGACATGTTAGAGCGCTCTTTATTTCGGGCTGAGCTTCAATTTGAACGAACGCTTTTCCAACGTCTTTCAGTTTCTTCAGAGAGGTTCCAACTCAGGTACATAGGATGTTGGACAAAAAACAGAAAAACGCAAAACTGATTAACAAAATTGTAGTCCGAAAATACTGGAATACTGAATGATCAATCGTTCTTCGCAACACTGACGTCTGCCCAAAAAAATTTAATAATCCGGAAAAAATCTCAGACCAGCAAGTTAGGGATCCCTAGAAGAAACCTGTGTTTCTTTTATTGGTTTTTTGGATGTTCACCTATTTTTATGTTACAATTGATGTCAACCCTTAAAGGATCAAGGAGCCCTTTGCGGCCAATACAATATTTAGTGTTTTTCTTGTATTTGGAATGTATTTACACCTTTACTACATTTGAGATCAACAAAGAAACTAGAATACAGATCAATGCAGTTCTAATGAGCTAGCCAAGATCTCAAATTAAAACTTTTTATTGGTAGCAAATGTCAGTTATACGGCAACGTATTTACTATGTAATATGTAAAGCGGTCCTTTAAGGGTTAAAATTAGCATCTTACAATTATGTTTGATGTCACTGCTAACATAAAATATTAGTGGACGTCCAAAAAAATCTGTCAAAAAATCACGAGTTTCTTCTAGTGGGAGCTGACACTTTCAGCTGATTCTGTTAGAGAGACTTTATTATCGTGGCCGTATCATAAAATTACAAGAGCTACTGTTCAAACCACACAAGACCAAATAGTAGCAGCTTTTTTAATCTCCACTCAGCATCCGAACATGCTGCCATTCTTTGTACTTACTTCTCCTTGGGGACACGTGGCGGCACTGTAATATTTGTCTACTTTCAAATGATGGAAATCATGGAATGGAGGACGAGAGGAAGCCAACAAACCTGTAGCCAGTTTCCGACAATGGGCAGGGCGATTGGGCCAGGGGGAAGCTTGAGCTTTGGTGCTCTGAGCTTCACGATGATCAGTCCCACAAAGACTGCTACACATAGCCCTTGCAATACACTCTCCAAGCTGAGCCCCGGCATCTTTACATTACTGAAACGCGCTATCGTATCTGCCATCTTCGATTCCATTGTCCCCTCCTCTCTCAAATCTGGAAACCTCTGAACCCACGTTCCAAATTCCTTAAAAATCCTCAATCTCAGAACAAAAACGAGAGCTGAATTCTGAAATGCAATGCAATTGTGACTTATCATGAACTGTGTGAGGAGTGTTTGAGTTGGGGACAATTTGAGGGCTATATATGGACTCAAATAGGCAGCCCATGTGCAGATCAAAACTGGTTGACAAACACAAGAGCGAATGAGAACAAAGTTAAGTGGTTGTGTGATGGTCAAGTCGTAGCAACTCTCTTACCGCCCCACATGAGATACGCACGTGCAACTGCCATTCGAATCTAAAGTGGGGTCTAAAGTATCGATTTGAACAATTGCATGATGCATAGTTGTTTGCAACAAAAAAAAATTATCTGCTTTCCATAGGTAAACGAATAGTGCTATTGATACTTTTGGCAATTCTGTAGAGGCGGCTGTGCCTAATTCACTTCTGCCTTGAATCTACTCGTAACTAGTAAACTTACTTTCCGCTGCAGTTGAATTTTGGAAGACTGGAGTCTAAAAAAGTTGACAGACGCGTTGAGGAACTACTGTAGTTTATTCATAGTATTTGAGACATTTTGAACTTCGGTACGTCATTGCTCTTGGACTAGAGTACGTCATTGCTATTGAACTGTGGTGCGTCATTGCTCTTGAACTCCAGTGCGTCACGTCACTTGGTCAATGGCAAAAAAGTACTGTACCTTCATGGAACGGAACTCTGTGCGTACTTGTCACACATTACAGGGAAGGCCTGATTATTCTGGGTGAAAACAATCAACGATTAGGTAGGTGTACCCATACCCGACCGTTTAACCCTGAATCCCTTAACCCCTGAGCGCCCGGAGTTGTTTTAGGGTTGAGGAGAAAATGGCGGTTTAATGACCACCAAAGCTTGGAAAATTACATTCAAAAAAAGTGATCTTAGGATTTGAAAAAGGACTATCTTCTTTGTTGATGGGATAAGACACGACTGTTTTCACCGTACAAATTAAGAGAAAAAGTGAGATCAAGTTGTGGGCCCCAACAACAAGATTCCGTTGTTGGGGTGCTTAAGGGTTAATCCCAAAACAACCCTAGAATTTCTTGATGAGCTTTTAGGAATCTGCTCTAATTTGAACAAAAAGCCAACATTTTGATAAGTTGTATCAATTCTTTTTGAATATGTAACCGTATAAAATCAAACTAGACATGTTAGAGATCACATTAGAAAAGAAATCACAACAATATATCTTACGGATTGAAAGATTGTAATGTTTGATCATGAGGGTGTTAAAAGTGTGAAAGTGATTAATTTTGAAGTCTTTCAATCTTCTTTTCACATGTCAAATTTAAAAATTTGGTCACCAAAAAAGTACAAGGTTAAAGGGCCCAACATGCATAACTCCAATCAATTTATGACTTCTCAAAATTTACTCTACTAATTTTATTAATGAATTTCTAATGTAATTTTTTCTTGAAGATATAATGTATTCAAGGCTCATTCCCAAGAGCCCTCAACACCACATAAAGTTGATATTGCAATGGACACCTATGCACAAAATCTTGAATAGAAAAATCACAATCAATCATTTGCAAAATCAAATTGTTGAAGCTATAACTAAACCCTAAAAAGAATTTTTCAAAATTACAAACTACAAAAATGGTAACATGATAAGGTTTTATTTAACTTCAAAAATTGGTTGAGGACACATTTTGTCCTCAATGTTGTTTTGGGGTTAACCCTTAAACAACCATAGAGCATAGTATATACGCTATTGTATAAGTGGCATTTGCTACCAATAAATAGACTTAATTTGGGATCTTGACTAGCTCACTAGAATTATTTTTATTTGTTCTACAACTTCTATGTTGATTTTAAATGTAGTAAAAGTGTAAATCTACTCCAAATGCAAGAAAAACATCTTGTATTGTATTGGTTGTAGCGGTACTCTTAGATGTTCAAGGGTTAAGGTTTATATCAAGGTTTTTGAAAATTCAAGAAAAAATTCAATAGGATTAGCCTTTCAACAAGCTACTATGGAACATGGGATGTCATTTTTGTGGAAAAATATATTGTATTGTAGAATATTTTATATTAAAGGGCCAAATTACAAACTCCATATTGAGTAAATTGGGAAAAAATGTAAATTTATGTTCTTTTGGATTTTGTGTTTTGTAAAGTGCATTTAGCAATTTTTCTTCAAAAAATATAAAATCCAAAAATCCCAAAATTAAAGTTTTCTCAGTTTACCTAATATGGTATTTATAACTCATAGGACCCTAAAAGCAATTATAGACTAACCTTGAAACTGCTTGGATGTGTTTTTATACATGTCCTTGACAGTCCCAATCCCAACCCTCCCAAATTAGCTTCTAAGCTTAAAAGTGGCAAGATTTGCTTGTGCAAGTGGCATTTGCTACTCCACTTTGGGTTCAAGAATGTGTGGAGAACACCTCAAATGTAGAGTGCAGCATTGGGAGGTGGTTGGCAATGGGTATGTCTACCTTAGTTTGGTTGTATCTACGCATGTGCCTTGAAGCAAAGCTTCTTTGAAAAAGAATATATTGTACTTTGTGAATAGATTTTGTAATTGAAGTGCATTTTAATTGGGAATTGATTTAGGCACACCTGAAGTTTGTTACATAACTTATATGGACACCAAGGGGGGATAAACTTAGATATGTATTATCAACAAGTTGAATTTCAAAAATTTGAATTCAAATTTGGATCTAGGGACCTTGATTTTGTCTAGAACCACAAAGGAGGTTACAATTGAACAATACCTAGTGAAAAAGCTTAACCCTAAATGCCTAAGGGGGTAAGGGCAAAACATAGATGTATTATAAAAAAAATACTTATGTAACTTTGATGAAGTTTGCTTCAAAAGAAAAAACAAGACTCATGATGTTTAGTAATTATCCATATAGTCCAACATTCAAAAATAGTTTTGGATTCTTATTTAATGAATTTAGAAGCATTTACCATTTAATATTCACCAAAATTACAAATTTTATGCATAGATTTTAAAGTTTGGTATGATTGGTTGAAAATAGAAACTCTATTGTAAACTTCAAAAATGAAATCTTTTCAAAGGAGAGAACATCATTAGTTTCTTTAAATAGTAAATTTTACAACACTAGCAAATATTGAAGTGTTTTTCTTTGAAAAATTCTCCTTGATGAAGTTTAACTTGGATTGACATGATTCAAGTTGGTTTGGAAAGTAGACTTGATTTTTTATTATAGAAAAGAAAGTTTTTTAGAAAATGTTTTTTGTTCATCTTGGGCAGCCCACAAAAATGGGCAGCAACCAAAAAATGGTTGCTTGAGCGCTGAGGGGTTAACTAGGAGGCAAATTATTACTCTTACCCTTATTTGTAGATAAACTAAGCTTTTCCACTAGGCATTGTTCAACTGTAACCTCCTTTATGATCCTAAACTAAATCAAGGTCCAAGGTCTTTGAATCTAAGTTTGAATTCAAATTTTTGAAGATAAACTTGTTGATGATAAATATCTAAATTTACAACCCCTGTCCATACAACAAACACCGGGTGTGCCTACATCAAGTCCCTGTTTATTACCTTAGAGGTAGGATCACGCACTGACCTCGTTTTTACATGAAATTGTAGAATCAAGATAAAATTGGCTCTATATGTGTAGCAAATAGGTTAGCAAACTTCAAAGTGTCAATAGAAAGTATCTTATTCAAATGCATTTTGTTTGCAAAATTGACTCATTGGAATCTTGCCAATAAACGTATGTGTTTTGAGCATGAGGCGTAAGGTCAATTTTGGATACACTAGAAATTAGCACTTTGAAGATTTAAAGTGCGTCCATTGTATGTCAAAAAAACACTTACTAAGCGAATTTGGAATCACCTTGGAAATTTTAATGAAGATTTTTGAAAATCAAAATAATTTCAGTATGCAAACAATAGTCGATTTCTTATTTAATCCCTAAAATTCTTTTGTGTTTAGAGGCACAAAACTGCTTCAAAATACTAATCCCCAAACCAAGATCAAAATCTTCATTGAAACTTATTTTTTAACAAATCCAATCATAGGATTTTTTGGTTGACTTGCACAAGTACATTGTCCCAAAATTTCAGAATGAATATTCTCACCAATTGCAAAATCAATGTGCCTAAATTTCAAAATGTAAGTTTTTCTAGTCCTTCCAAAAGGTGCAGTTTTGATTTTCAAACTTTTTAGAGAAAAACCCGTATGTTGTATTTCTTGTGCATTTATTGCAATATGTTGAAAAATGGGTTGAAAGCATATATAAAAAAAATTTAACCAAAAAAAACTTTGGATTCATTTTTACAAAAATTGTAAAGTGAAAGGTATTGATGAATGAAAGATATAACTAATATGCTAATAAATTTTGGAAGAATTTGAAAATTGTTAATCCCAATGGTGAGAATGCTCTAATAGACAATTATTTACTTTCATTTTCATTTTCATTTGTAATTTTTCAAAATTGAGAGTAAAAGATAACTTTATATGTTTTTTCTACCCTCTTCCTACTTTCATTGCCCGCAAAAGAAAACTCCGTTTAACTCTTACCTCATTATTTGGAATTGAGTGATTCAATTTTTTTGAGTAGGTATCAATCTATACAATTCTATAAAAAAAATTTTAAAAAAATTTAGAATATATTTTTTGCTGCCCGGTTTGACATTGGAATTCAAAAAATCTTTTTAACTTTTGCAATACTTATTGGAATGACATGAAATAAAGCTTCACATGTAGATTATGATGAGTAGCATCCATCCTAAAAATTTCATGAAAAATTACCAAATTATGAAATCAATATAGCTTGCCCAAGTTCTCATAAAGCCCAAAGTGAGTTCCTTGGGCCTTTAGGGGTTAAATGATCTTGAGTTGAGTTTCTTTTCTTATTTTAGGGATTTTGCGTTTTGGAATGTTTGATCATGTGAAGATTTATTTTTCATGTGCCAAAGAGCTTTTATTCCTTTTGCGCTTGCTTGAATCATAAGATGAACGAATAATCTAACTAAACACGGACTATTCAAAGTCTTAAAATAACAATCCGAAATGCAAAACATCAGAAGTTCTCTTGGTCTTTTGCATATGTTAAATGCAAATCATGAAGAGGCCTGTACAAATCATGAGAGATTTATGAAAGAAAAAGGATTTTTTTTATAGAATATTGAGAAAATGTGCTAAATATCACAAGATCTATGTTCTTCAACATCAAGACATCTGCTTAGGTTTTGCACACATTTCAAAATTACATTAATAGTTTAGATTTAGTTAAATATGTTGTATGAGGACTTCCCTTAATATTATTTAACAAAACTAAATGCTCACCTGCAAATAAAAAAGTACTGAATTTACTTTAAGTTTCAAAGGTTGGAAATTTGATTAGCCAGTGATTTGGAAAATTTATATATTGTTATCATGTTATCATGAAACATGTTATCATGAAACATGTGAGATACATACATAATAATGAATGTTGGCATGAATGCAAATGGTCTTCTTTATTGCTTAAGTTTTCATTTCAGCAAATCGAATATTTTCTTTCTACATGAACTCCAACAATACTATAAAATATTGTTGTGTTGTTTGATTCCCATAAAAGAAATCACTTGAAGGTGGGCAAATAGGTGTACAGAAATACCACATGTACATGTAGTCGGTGTTTTTTTGTTTCTCAGTTCTCTTTTGTAGTTTAAAAACAAGATTCAATAACTACAAGAATCTTCATTCGTGATACTTTGATAATTCGTATAAGAAGAATGTATGTATGACATCATTAAGCAACGGTTGCAATCTAAGAGGATATCTAATTTCTAAAGACGTGCAAAATAAACTCATAAAGCCTTATGGTCGTTTTACACTACAAGTTAAGGTTGGTTTCTAACCTCTAAACACTCACATACTCACAATGTTGGAGTTTGATTGGCTCATATTTTGAAAACGGTTTTTTTACCTTTACATCAGGAGTCAAGGTTAACTTTTTAGTACATATTTTAATATTTAAACAACAAGTTCTTATACGACTTCAGTTTTAGAAATTGGGTCTTCCAAAAATGTGAAGCCAATTTTTGGTCCTAGGTCTTTGTCAAATTTTATTAATATATGATTACTTGAACAAGACACATTCTTTTGAGATACTCAACACCATTGGATGAATACAAGTATCAATCACTCTTCTTGATATTAATAATATATTAATTTTGCTAGATAAAAAAAGTAACCATATAGCTTGCTTTCTAATCATTGTCAATCTATAAATAAAATAAACTAAAACAGTAAATACTTAAGGATTTGGAAGCCTTTGAAACTGAAGGTTTTCTTTTACTTGAGACGCTACAAAAAAGAAAAAGAAAAAGAAAAAAGAAAAAAAAAGAAAAAGAAAAAAAACATTCTTAAAATGTTTATGCCATTCGCGTGGTTAATTTTTCTTCTTTGGGACAAGGTACAAACATATTTTTTTTCTATTCAAAAAAATCAATTTTATAAGTAATTCAAAAATATGTATTTGTAAAATGAATTAACGAAAACCTAATCAATAACCTAGAAGCACATTATGAGCTATGTAGTTTTAAAAAAAAACGAGCTTTTCCTTTCTTTGAAAGAATAATCTTGGTTTGACTATTTGGATTTGAAAAATATGTAAATTAATACATTAAGTTGGTTTAGAGTTAAAGCTCGTAAATATTAGAAGTTTCTAATGTTTGCATAAGACTGCAAAGGGATTTGTGTTTCTTTTGGAAAGTTAAGTAGCATAAGGAATTTTTTATTTTTCACCATAGTAGTAGGACTGTGTGTCATAACAATTACATTTCTTCTTGCATTACAAGCTCTCCGATTCAGTTATTATGTGTGCAATTGCTAAATTTTCTTGTAATATGCTGAAAGTGTTTTTATGCATATTGCCAAAGGCTTTGAGTATAATATTCATTTTTTATATTAATCTATAACGCCAAATTGGCTATTTTTCTTGTTTCCTTATAAAAGTATAAATTTTAGTTACATATGATTGATTATCGTTACATTGCATTCATATTTATTATATTGCCACAAAAATATCATGAAGGACTAAAATTTCATAATATAAAACAAGTCAATAATACTAATTGTCAAAGATATTAAATTAGTGAAATCTAGTAGAATGATGCATGTGAAGTTGCATACATTAAAATGTTGGTGTAAAAGTCAAATAGAGTGGACAATCAAAACGACTACAACAGTTCAAAGTCTATTTGATTGGTGATATTAGTTTAAAACGGTGTATGTTAAGTTGAATTAGCAAAGTGAATGTCATAAAGAGATGGCATTAAATACTAGAATTTTTCAATTAGATTAAAGTAGGTAAAGTATTGTAAAAATAATTTGTAATAGAAAATCAAAAGTACAACTCTAGTGTAGGTTGATCAAATATGAGTAAAGAAAAAGAATAACAAGCAACAATGCATTTCCACTTTTGAATGAATGTTGCCTAATTATTACCTGGAGGTGAGAATCAAAAAATATACAAATAAAAAGGAGTTTAATGCAAGTGATGCTTGGTCATGATGTACCAAGTTTGTTTGCTTAGAACCAAGAGACTTTGATTGCATGGATACTATGTAAGCTTGAGATAAAAATTGAATTCATTAACTTGTACAAGGAAAATTTGGTAGATTTTTTTAAGCAAAATAATTAAATTAAATTAACACCATATTAGGTAAATTGGGAAAACGAGGGGTTCCAATTTGTACATCACCTGGATCCAGAGAAGTCACCCAAAACCAAATTTGAAGGTATCAGATTCAATTTAAGCCACTAAGATTTTTTCCCTCGCAAATTCCTCCTCTCAAATGAGGGCATGTGTACAAAAAAATGCTGAGGGTGATCACCTACAACCTGCAAAAATCCCAAAATGTACCCCTTTTCCTAGTTTACCTAATATAGTGTTAATTCTTCTTAGGTGAATTAAGTAAAACAAGAATTAAGCAATACAAAATGAGTGAAAAATGGAATTTTAAAGAATGAAATGGTTAGACATGTTGTAAGGACTAATCACGATTTAGAATAGTTTGTTGCACTGAAATTCAAATGATATTTTCTTACCTCTTTTTCTTAATAAAAAGGGAAAGTTATAGTGTTGTGAAATGTGTAAGGCAACATCTGCGGAAAATCAAGAATAAGACTAGTGAAGGAAAATGAATAAAGATGACAAGAGTTTGCTTTGGATTATTGCTCTTCCTAACATTTTATTTTGTAAACTTCAAGTTAGAGTCTAAATTTGAATTTTATGTTTTATAAGGCGGATGTCACTATTTTGTGAGCAGAAAATGGTGAGCTTGTGAGCAATGAGTAAAGATTTGGTGAGCATGAATCATTTTAGAGCTCAAAATCAATGAAAAAATTAGAGAAAGAAAGCAAGTTTTCAAGAAATAAAAGTTTAAAATGAAAAATTGTAGGACCCTATGTACACAAAAGAATATTTTGGCAAAAAATCTAGACTCACGGCTCAATGCTCATAAATTCTTGCTCACAATATAGCATTCTCCTTTAGATGGTAGGACTTACAACAATGTAAATGTAGAGAAAGTAAATATTGTGTACAGTAACCGTGATGAGAGAAAATGTTCTCTATTGAGTAAGGTAGAAATACCAAAAACGGTTAGTGACCACTACTTGGAGAACTAGACTGCTCTGAAACCAACAATAGCTATATTTGAAAAAGTTTTTGAAATATTCTAAAAAGATGCTGTTTCCTTGCATTTGATTGGTTCAAACTTATCTTGGAACAAGGTACTAGAGGTAGCTGTTTAAGGTGCACCTATGAAACCTGAATCGGTCCAAACCCTAAATCCACATTTATATTGCATAAAATATTCATTCTTGAGTGATTTTCTTTTTCTTTTTTGCAATTTTCCTTATCCTTGTTCTTCCACAGATTGAGCATAATTTCTCAAGAAATCCCCATATCTTACAGGCTAAAGTGGCTTATTTTAACCATTTATGGTATTTCTACCTTAGCATAGGTAAGGAATGAATGAAGAGAGTCTTATTTGTTTGAATAACAATTGGGACAAAATAGTTTTTTCAAATTTTTTGCATAAAGCCTTGAATTAGAATAACTATGTTTTGCACAAGTGACGTTAGCTATAATATGTTAACTAAATTCACATTCCTTGATAAAAACACTATTTGGAAGTAACTTGAGAACTAATTCATAGTTAACTAATATTTGTAAATGAGTAAAAATGGAATTCAAATTAAGTTAATGCTCATGAAATATGCCTTATAACAAAATTCCATAGTTTTCTTATGTATGATAAAGAATATAAAATCGGCATTTCCAAAAAAAACTTTGTAGATTAATCATCTAATAGAAAAACTAAAAACTTAACAGTACAACATCAAGTCTATAACATGCACAATCCTTTTTTACAATGGAGAAAAGAAACATTCTTTGTTCCAAAACCTAATCTTAGAAAATCATAGAAATCATATCAAATAAAATCTTTATAAATTTGCGGCAATAATCAATGATTATTGAGTTTTCAAAAGATCATTGTTCACCAAATATCACAAAATGCTTTTTTCTTGACACATAAAGCTTTTCCACTAGTTGTGATAATCTACTATTTCAAATGTTGATCATCATTTATAGGTATAGAAATATTATCTTAGAAAAATCCTCTCTATCCAAAAGAAACTTTGAGAATATATTTCTCAATTTCCTACCATTATCTTCTCAATCTAAAGGTGGGATGTCAAACAAGCATCTACTCTACCTTGAACTCAATCACTACAATATTGGCTTCCAATCTGAGTAAAATACTAAAACATCCTCCCTTTTGTCAACACAAAGCCTCTTCCTTTAACCTCTCAACGCCCCAGAAACAAAAACTTTGATCCATTCCTTGTGTTTTCTTTGATACCTAAGGCATTGAGGGGTTAAGAGCCACAACTAACAAGAGATTCAAAGCTCCAATTTTTTCTCATCAAAACTTTTTTTTTCTAGGGTGACAACATTTTTTGTTAGAGAGCAATAGTGATTTCTCACAATATTTTCAAAAAACTCTTCTCTCTTTTCTCATAGCGAGGGTCAGTTATCTTTTCGTCCCTTCCACATGAGAAAGGTGATGCTTAAGTTTCTTTGGACCTCCCAATGTGCAAAAAAACCTTTTGATTTTCTAGTGACACAACGTGCAAACAAGTTGACTTTCTCCAAAGAAAATGATTGTATCAAAAATGAAAATATCATAAGAAAAAAATAAATCCTTGAATTTTGAAACCTCCTACTACAATTACAATCTAAATTCATGTCAATATTAACCCTTAAACGTCAAGGCAGACGCAAAATGTCTGCAATAGTCAAAAACTTGAATTGTAAAATCAAATAAGTTGTTTTTTACATGATTTTTTTTTCAAAATTGATTGTAAACACAATGTCCATCATGGATGGCATAAAATTATCTCATTAGAAACACTCATATTTTTTGGTTATCACAATTGTGAAAAGATTTAGAGTCATGATGATAAGCCCTAAGTTGCTGATCAGCAAGCATTGTTGACTTTTGTAACGTTTAGAAACAATTCTATTGGTACCCATTTGTGAAAACACAATAGAAAGCTATAGGCAAGGTAGGTAGCGGTCACCTGCCCGGTGCTTAACCTCTAAATACCCAAGCAACCAAATTTGGGTCTTTACAAAACTTTGAAGATGGATAAAACCTTATCAAATCATTATTTTCAATTTTTTTTTTCAATATAACTTTGTTTTGAAATCTACTTTCAATGTCAAAAATCTGATTTTGAAAATGAAAGTTGATGACTTTTCTACTCAAGATTTTGTACAAGGGTGTCCACTGCAATCTTGAGTTTTTTAGTGTTGGAAGATTTTGAAAATGAGCCTCAAATACACTAAAGCTTGGAGAAAAATCCACATTAAATATCCATTTAAAAAAAAATGTAGGAATAGATTTTTAAAACTGTTAATTGATTAGAGCTAGACATGTAATGACCTTAAACCTCATATTTTTTTGGTGACCAACTTTTAAATTTGACATGTGAAATGAGGATTAGAAGACTTTAAGTCACTTTTGCAATTTTAACACCCTCATGTTCAAACGTTATAATCTTTCAAACTATAAGTAATATTGTTGTGTTTTCTTTTTCCATGTAATCTCTAACCTGTTTAGTTAAAAGTTGTACGATTCCCATTGAAAAAATAATAATTGATGGAATTAATGAAAAGATTGATTGATTGTTCAGTTTCATTGAAAGTCCAACAATCTTAGATAGGGCTTGTGCATTTAGGGGTTAATAAAAAGGAGCTGGGAGAGTTCTTCCTTGAGAGACTGCAGTTCTTTGGTTTCCTTCTCGGGAGTCGTAGGAACGTTCTAGATAAATCATTCAGAAGAATAATTCGAGGAATTTTCTGTTCATCCACGGTGGTTTTAGGGTACCGGTATATCCGAAAGCAAGCCGTATTGCCGCGACGTCGCAGCACTTGTCGCCGTTGCAGAGAGCGAGAGAGTGCGAGGGAAAAAAGCTCGGAGGAATGCGTCGTATGCGAGCGAGGCGCGCATTCTGCTCTGCTTTTCCGATCAACTTCGAGTTGCGGCAACGGATGCGTTGACTCCATTCCCTTGTCGAATTCGTCCCATTTCAAATGAGCCATTGCCGCTGAACGTCGCGCTCTGCATCGAACTCTTCAGAGTTGCCAGTGTCGAACGCGGTTGCCTGTAAAACATTCGAGGAATGTGTGAACAATCTTCGTAGTGGCGGGCTGTTTCACCGCCGTACACTGCAGATCGGAACAACAGGTGCGTATTTTCTGTCGGTGCATTATTTATGAAGTGGGTGTTTTCAGTTTGGTATATAGCGCTGCCGGCCTAAACCCTTCTGTGCCGGTCAATTTGGCTGATGTCTTGATATGAGGAGATGGATGGAGATCATGTCTGCATTGGGGTCTTGGACAATGGGTCAGATAAGAAATTTGAATTTTGATGTGTGCGAAACTTATCTTGTTTGGATTTCTTGTTCGTTTTTTGTGAAAAGACTCTTGTGGGGTAGTGACAGGTGAGTTAGGGTTTGTGGGCATCCAATGATGCGGCAGGATATGTTTGACTGAAAGGAGAATTTCGTTTGACGTGAATCGGAGCAACGTGGAGGCGATTCGGGAGTGGTGCATTGAATGAGTGCCGTGGAGTGGTGGTCACGGATGGAATGACATGCGAGCAACCCAAGCTTGTCGGTCAAGCTCTGCAAATGTAGCAGGAAAGGTTATCACGGGTCACGCACAAGGGCTCCGTGAGTGTCAGGGTGATCATTTCTGCTTTCGAAGCTTGTGAAGAGGTTTTGTTGGAAGTTTGATCGGAACTTGAGTGAGCGCATTGCATCGACAACGTTTTAGGTCGCAGGAGAGGATCACGCTTGTGAAGAAACACGTCTTGCTGTGAGGATTTCTGAATGATAACAACTGCTGGTGGTGATGCGGCGAGTGATCAGTGAGTTTGTTTGAGTTATGTGGTGATCTGCAAGGAACGAAATAGAAGGATTCGTGGAAGCCTGACACTGCCATTGGGAGCTCTGGGACTGGATGATTGCGTACCGGTGGAAGCAATTGTCAGTGGCTTTCGCAAGAGCAGGGGAAGAGCATTCGAATTTTGGACACGACGTCTCGTCCAGGTAATGAAAGATTATAGCGTAACGTTACTCTCGTCTCTCCTTTTTAGGTCATATAGCTTCCTGACCAACAATGCGTGATGACACATGCAACCGGAACTAAGGGATTGGGAGTAAATATCTATTAATTAGCGAAGTTATCATTTTGAAGCTTCAATATGTAGCTGTGTTGCATTTTCTGACACGGCTCGAGGTCCTTGCATGCTCAATTAATAGTGGAAGGTAAAATCATGTTAAAACAGTAATTAATCCATAATTGGTTAAATAATGGTGTTCATTAGCACATTCTAGACTCTTAACCCAGTCATAGGCATATCGTGAAGGCACATTCGAATGGTATGGATGAAAGTGCTGATTTTAGAACTCCAATCATGCTGAACTTTATACCAAGTGATTTTGAGGTTCCTGTGAATGGTGCAGGTATGCCTCCGAATGCACAAGGCCCAGTGCAAGTTCGGAAACCTTTGGCAGTTGCGGATACAGTTAATGCCCGAAGTCTTGGCAGAAATGGCTTCCATCAAAATGCATGCCGCCAAGTGGGCGGACGACGCATTTTCGTCCAAACTTGTTCAGGTGATAAAATTAACTCACAGTTGTTCTGAATTCGTGTTAGCCCTGTCTTTGAATACATGACTAGTATTTGTGTCTTCTCAATGTCTGTTAGCCTGTTTTGCCATGCTGCTTCCTTGGTCGTCTCTTTGTAATGCGTCTACATGAACTCAAATTGCCAACAAGATTATCCTCGTAATCAATTCAGCCGTAGGCAGCAGCCGGTCAATTCGGATCGATGGTTTCCCTGCAACAAATGGGCACGTTGAGACGGAAGTGCCGTGTGTGATCGGGTGGGGGGTTTGGCAGGAAGCGTTCTCGGGATAGAGCTGGACAGGGCCGACAACGCGTTGTCCGTGAAGAAGAAGGTGCAGGCGGCGTTCGGCGTGCCCACGGAGCAGAGCACGCTGGTGTTCGGCGACCACGTGCTGGACAAGGATCTGAGCGAGATCAGGGGAGACGCGCCGCTGCTGCTGACGAGGGGGATCTACCGGAGCTCGTCGACGCCGTGCCTGTCGCCGAGGGGCAGGGAGCTGCACCAGAACAGCGTGTTCGAGATCGTGGGCGGGTCGAAGACGTCGGCGAAGGTGAGGCGGCTGGTGCGGGAGGCGGTGAAGGGCATCGAGGCGGGCGTGCAGCCGGTGGCGGCGAGCGGGGGCCTGGGCGGGGCGTACTACTTCCGGAACCCGAAGGGCGAGAGCGTGGCGATAGTGAAGCCGACGGACGAGGAGCCGTTCGCGCCGAACAACCCGAAGGGGTTCACGGGGCGCGCGCTGGGGCAGCCGGGGCTGAAGCCGTCGATCCGGGTCGGGGAGACGGGGTTGCGGGAGGTGGCGGCGTACCTGCTGGACCACGGGCACTTCGCGAGGGTGCCGGTGACGGCGCTGGTGAAGGCGACGCACCCGGTGTTCAACGTGAACGCGGAGTACGCGGGCGCGGGGGGGCATGGGCCGGGGCAGGGGCAGGCGGGGAACGCGAAGATCGCGTCGTTCCAGCAGTTCGTGGCCCACGACTTCGACGCGAGCGAGCACGGGACGTCGATGTTCCCGGTGGCGTCGGTGCACCGGATCGGGATTCTGGACGTGCGGCTGCTGAACACGGACCGGCACGCGGGCAACATCCTGGTGAGGAAGACGTGCGTGGAGGCGGGGAGCCTGTTCGAGGCGGAGGGCGTGGAGCTGATTCCGATCGACCACGGGCTGTGCCTGCCGGAGAGCCTGGACGAGCCGTACTTCGAGTGGCTGCATTGGCCGCAGGCGTCGATCCCGTTCTCGCGGGAGGAGCTGGAGTACATCGAGGGGCTGGACGCGGGGCGCGACTGCTCGCTGCTGCGGGGCGAGCTGCCGAGCCTGCGGGAGGCGTGCCTGCGGATGCTGGTGCTGTCGACGACGTTCCTGAAGCAGGCGGCGGCGGAGGGGCTGACGCTGTGCGAGATGGGCGGGATGATGACGCGGGAGCTGTGCGGCGTGGACGACGAGGCGAGCGAGCTGGAGCGGGTGTGCCTGCAGGCGAAGTGGGAGGTGGAGGAGGAGCTGCGGTCGGAGGGGGAGGGGGCGCAGGAGGAGTACGAGGCGGAGGCGGAGGAGGACGACGACGACGTGCAGTTCGACATGGACGAGGACGACGAGGTGCCGGCGCTGAAGCTGCCGGAGCGAGCGGCGTGGAGCCCGGCGTACGGGCGGAGGTGCGGGTCGCCGCGGTCGCCGCAGCGGTGGAGCTCGAACGAGTCGAGCCCGGAGGTGGCGGCGGCGAGCCTGCAGTCGCTGGAGATAACGGCGTTCCCGCGGTCGCCGCTGGGGCCGCGGCAGGAGGCGGCGGGGGCGGGGACGACGGCGGAGGACGCGTACTTCCTGTCGCGCATGTCGATGCCGTCGCGGACGGCGTCGCTGAAGCTGAACCCGAAGTTCCGGTCGCACACGCAGATCGAGAAGCCGCGGGCGATCGGGCTGCGGGGGTACGCGGCGCTGAACGTGGCCCAGGCGGTGCAGGACGCGGGCGAGGAGCGGAAGGGGGCGGCGGAGGGGCCGCTGGTGCTGACGGACATGAACGAGCAGGTGTGGGCGGTGTTCGTGGCGCGCGTGCAGGAGCTGCTGCCGGAGGCGTTCGCGAAGGTGAGGGTGAAGAGCAAGAACCAGGTGCAGAGACTGGGCACGTCTTGCCGGTTCTGAGGAGGGTGGTGCGATGGGACTCGAGCCCGAGGCGGCGACGCGGGGAGCGAGCGGACGTCCGGTTTGTAGATTTGAGTAGCATAGACGATTTCGGGGCGGTCACCGGCGCGGGCGGTGGCGACCGGCGCAGGGGTGCGATGGATATGCCCTTGTTTGATGGGAAGCGGCGGTGGCCGGGAGACTTGGCACGCAGCATTTGGGAGGCAGGGGCCGATCAAGCAGAATGTAAACTGATGCAGTAAATATCACTGGATTTGGGTGTTCATTATTTTATTGACGTGCGGTGTGGTGGTGGAAGCGTTTGTGTGTGGTTTGGTTCGTGTGTGGGTCGCGTGTGGATGTGGGTGCGATGGTGCGGGGGGTCGTTGTTTTTCGTTGCTAGCTAGATTTGGTACGGGCAGCTGCTCGTTTTAAGAGTGGAGACCGAGAAGCAGTTGAGGTTGCGTCTGGGAAGACGCGAATGATGGTGGATGAGATGGAGGTTGTGCTTAGCTTTTGAATGGGAGCGGAGAAAAAGCTGTATTGATGGGTGCCACCCCTTGTGACGATCTGGATCAGGGCTTAGCAGGAGGCTTTGAGTGTATCCCTTGTCCCTTGCGAGAGCGAGTGGCATGGCACGGAGATGACGGTAGGAAGATTTGGACGGTTGTTAGATGGGCAGCGACGCTTGGAGTGTGCACGATCGGCGCAGATACGTGAGTAGCCTGTGACGGGTTTGTGCTTTGTGTGCAGCGGTGTCGAATTGGCTTGGCCACGTTGGTGTTGAGTGTGATGGACCTGACTTTCCGTTGTCCCGGTTTTGTCCGAGTTTTGTGTGATGTGCTGGCGTCTGGGAGTTTGAGAATGCAGCTGGCTGTTGGTTGTGGATTCATGGGCGAGCCATGGTGATTGTCTGGGTGATGCGTGGGTATGCGTGGCGCAGTTGACTGTCGGTTGGATGATATGCAGTTTTGGAAACGTGGAAGATAGTGACAGCGTGTGCGAGGATTTCGTGTTTGTTTTTGTCTTGCTTATCTGGTTTGGCTTGTTGGAGAATGTGTGTTTTGGCTTTTGTCACAAATTGAAGGTAGGTTAGTCGTTGAGGATTGTTATTTACGTTTGATTTGATCCTTAGTTTTTTATGTGGGGGTCTGGTGTTTGATTATTTGTTTGCGCTACAGTTGTGTTCAATTCGTATTGAAGGTTCCTGTTTGATTAATGTGCCTAGGCTGGCTCCTTATTGTGTGTTGCATGTTGGTGCCGTTGAAAACGAGTTTATTGGAGTAATTGTAAAAAAATGGTGAGAATGTTGCGAGAATGAACGGTGGGTGTAAAAAACCTTGAACGTAGAAATGTGTAGAGCGTTTAGTAATTACGTCTTCAAGAATTTATGGAATAACTGTTTATTTGAATGTTAAGGTGCGTAATTTCTGTAGGTGACGTAGACTTTGATTTAGTTTTTGAGGAAAATTGTAGTGAATACCCAAAATTTTGTCCACTTTTCATTAGCAGCAAAGCCTGTTCAGACCTGAAGTGGTAAACTCCTAATGGTTGAAACGCTTTGTCTAGTGTTCTGTCCGTCTTCATTTGGTGGGAAATTACTATGCCATCATTGATTTTTCCCGTTTGGTGGAAGTTTCCATCTTAGGAATTGGACATTTGGTGGAGTTAGAGTTTTATTCTTACTTGCTTAGGACTGAAATAGCAAGAGAGGGAGTGTTTTCGTTTAGCAAACAAGATTTGGGGTCACCTAGGGAGGCAACCCGAAATCTTATCCACTACAAGTGAATTCCTTTTCATTTTATCAGAAGTGGGTGATGATGTGGCATTAACACCTGTTGGTCATTCTCTTCATTGTGAAAGCTCCACTAAAAAAAGTCCTATCACGGATCAATGAGACATTCCTAAATCTTGTCCATTTTCCAATCTGAATGGCCCTATTCAAAATCTTGATTGTTTAGAGCATAATTGCTAAAAGTTCATCTGGCATGATAAATTCCAATCACTCACACTCAATTGTAGCAATTGTATTGGAACTTTATGTGACTTCCAATTATTCAAGAAAACCAGTAGCAAAAGTTAGATAAATGATTTCACTAATTACGAAATAGTCCAAACTTGTGGAATATGGGATTTTTGAATTGGGTTGGCCAATTTAGATTGGTGAATGGCTGTCCATATCACCTTTGAACAATTTTTTCTTTATGCACAAGAGCATTATCAAAATGTAATTATTTCATTGAAAATCAAAAACCGTGTTACTTCAAGACTTCAATACAAGTATAGTGCAACATGATTGTTTTTATTTATTTTGTTTTTCACGTTTTGTAAATCACTTGTTTGCTTTTTAGAGCAATTAGGGAGGCTCACTTGGTTGCTGACCCAATACCAAGTCACATCACTATTTGAAACATCTTATTGTTGTCTTGATTTAATCTACTATCTTATATCATCTATAATCAATTTTCTTGTAAATTGCAATATAAAGTAGCATGTTTCATGCATTGTTCAAGTACAAACATAACTTTGCCATCTTTTCACATCATTCAAAAAACTTGTTGCAAATTTTGTTGTATAAAATCCTACTTCCACATCTACCTTCAATGTTTTTGATACCTTTACTCCCTTAGTTGTTATTTCTAGCCCTTCAATAGTGACTCTATACGTTGGATGCAGTTTGTCTAAAGTGGTAAGAATCTTTCCACACCTCAATTTGGAAGTTCAAGCTTAACAATATGATTGTTCCTTGTTTTATTTACTTTGCATTGTACAAAGCCAAGAGACTTGCAACCTCTTATGTACTCTTATCTTTGACAAATGAGCTATAATATCTTCCTCTCTGTTTCTCAAAATTGACCTAATTATGCCATTTCTACATTCAATACTTCATTTAACATCCTATTAGAGAAAATAAAATAATAAAATACAAGAAATCCTTCTAAAAAACACAAAATGACAAAATACAAAGTGGTTAGTTTGTTTTATGCATTTAAGGTTGCTTGAACCTTGCCTTTACATACATATCAACAAGGGTGCATTCTTTTCTTGAATCTTAGTTCAAATAATAATTAATCCTATTGAAAAATTGCCAAGAGGTGCAAAATCTATATTTCATTGAACGCGTACATGATTTTGTGCAGACTTCTTCCATTTGTGCCTCTTGTTGTTGATAGGCACATGCCGCTTTGACTCATTTCTTGAGGTCACAGTAGTTGCTTGACCTTCAAAGCTAAGTCTTTGATCAATATGTTCTAACTTGAGTAACATTCATAATCACAAAATTACTTATTTTACTTCATAATCACAAAATTTATTCTTTTACTTCCTACATCAAATTTGAATGTTGTTAGTTTTATACAGCCTCCACCCCTTTGAAAGCGTGAAAGCAAGTTACTAGTTGACCCTAGGTAAGAAACTTTTGTTCATCACGTGCTTCAAAATATTTAAAACCAAACATCAACATAAAACTCCAAACCTAGATAAATCCATGTTCCACAGCAATTCTTGCATTTCACTCAATATTTGATAAAATTTTACCAAAGCTTAACACAACCTTGTGAAGGCCAAATGGGAACTCTACAATTACCTCACTACCCTGATTAGTACAAAGGTTGTTATCCATCTCATCTTCACAAGTTTGCTGTTCTT